>ML663586.1:0-12967 GCA_007570785.1 Antilocapra americana
CAGGCTTCTCTGTGGCAAGGTTTCTTTCCTGTTCCCCTGCTTCCATACTGTACCCTTTGTAAGAATATCACTAAGCATCGTTCACCCTTCAGAGGTGGGGGTAACACTTCACTGCTTGAGTGGGGAGCATATACATACATTGTTTGGAATTCTTTTATGGTCCTTCCAATTCTGCATGCATGCTATCATATGAAAGGTGGGTTTCATGGATTCCAGCCTGAGTCCCATGGCCATTCCCCAGTTCCCCTTAGGGAATCTTAAATGCAGAACAAATCATCTGAGGAGAAAATGCTCTGAAGAGTTTTCATTAAGAACAGAAAATGATATAGGACAGATTTATTCACAGCATGGACTGATGTAGTCCACATCTGCTTTGGGGTTTGCAGTAACATACGTATAGATGTTGAAAGTGACATTCAGAAACTGCATAGCAAGTTGACAGAGTAATCTTATATTCATTGAATTGAATAATAAAAATGCCTTGATTATTATTATTTTCCCAGTAATTCACTTATATTGCCCTTTCTACAAGGATTGGTCCAGGACAAAATGGGGCTGAGCAGAAAATGGTCTCCAGCACAGAGTGGACCCCATTGTGTGTGGCCTTATGCAGCCTCTGGTGTTCCAGGCTGCCCTCTTCTCCTTACCCTCCCCGCATTTGCCCCTTGATCCCAGATGTGAGTGAGGCTTGGACACCCCCACAATGGGCAGCTGTCCAGGTCCCATCCCGGAACCTTTTGGCAGCGACCTTCCCTCCAGGGCATGCTGTTCTCAATGCCTCTCTCCAAAAGCAAGACAGTCCCTCTGTGGTGCCTCCATGGGCAGCACTCTCTGCTGCTCTGAGCCTGGCTTTGGTCAACTCCTATCTTCAGTCAGCTCTATGGGCAGCGACAGCCAGCCCCACCTAAGAAAGGCCTGCTCTCACCATGCTCTTGGCATCCAGTCCTTTCTATGAGCAAAGCCCTTTCAATTTCTTTCACTCATGGTCAGGCACATGCAGGAAGCAGCAGGAGGGGGGGGCAGGAGCCTCAAATACTGAAAGGGCTTCAGATGTTGACTCTTACTGCTCTCTCCAAATGCAGTCATTCAGATAGTCATGTGAATAAGAGGAGTCCCTGACCAGGCCATCTCACCAGAGCTGAGTTTAAAATGATAAATTCAGAGGGCCACAGGCACATGAAAAGACACCCAATCACTAATTGTTAAGAGAAATGCAAGTCAAAACTACAATAAATGCCCCAGTCATATCAGCCATCATTAAAAAGCCTACAAATGGCAAATTCTGGAGCAGGTCTTGAGAAAAGGGAACCTTCTTCCATTGTTTGTGGGGATATAAGTTGGTGCAACTGCTATGGATAATCGAAAAGATATACATACATACTATGCTCATTAAAGTATTAGTTCCTTAGTTGTGCCCAACTCTTTGGAACCCCATGGACTGTAGCTCATCAGGTTCTTCTGTCCGTGGTAGAATTCTCTGGGCAAGAATACTGGAGTGAGTAGCCATTTCGTTTTCCAGGGGATCTTCCAAACCCAGTGATTCAACCTGTATCTCCTGATTTGCAGATGGATTCTTTACTGTCTGAACCTCCTATCTAATAGCAGCACTATTTATAATAGGCAATACATAGAAACAACCTAAATTTACATCAACAGTCTAGTGGATAAAGAAAATGTAGCATACATACATACATATATGTATATATGTATGTATGTAGCATGATATATATATATGATAGAATACTGCCCAGCCATAAACAAAAACAACTAATGCCACTTGAAGCAACATGGGTCGACCTAGAAATTATCATACTCAGAAAAGTAAGTCAAAAAGAAAATGACAAATACCACACGATATCACTTATATGTGGAATCTAAAATATGACACAAATGAACTTATCTATGAGACAGAAACAGACTCACAGCCATAGAGAACACTGATGGTTGCCAAGGGGGAAGAGGAATAGGGAAGGGATGGATTGGGAGTCTGGGATTAGCAGATGCAAACTATACACACACACACACACACATACACACTGAATCACTTTGCTATACATGGGAAACTAACACAACAATGCAAATCAATTATACTTCAATAAAATCAATTTTTAAAAAACTATAAATATTTGCTGTGTTTGTATTGCTATCACACGAAGTACAGAATAACACAGAATCTGCATATTTCAAGAAATCTAGTTTATGTAAAATCATACAAGCACGTTCAAATATTTGATATATCGCTGGTGGTCTAGTGATGAGGATTCAGTGCTTTCAAACATTTGGTATAAATAAAAATGTTTTTTGAAATTATTGACCTGGGCTTTAGTTGGGGAAAAAAAAATCCTGTCCTTATCTTGCAGATAACCTAATACTAGAGTGTATTGTGTTAAAATATATAAAAAAATTAAATGGCAATTTGTATAATCCTATTCTTGCATTATTTTCACTTAATAATATATTAAGAACTTTAAGAAAATGCCATTAGTCAGGTCACATTTGTGTACCCACGCCACCAGCCCCACTGGAGTCACTTTCTCCTTCCCTCCTCTCAAGGAATCCTCCCTAGAAGCCATCTCCACCCAGCCTCTGCTGGGGCTTCTATTCCCAGTGGATCCTCTTCTTTCTCTGTAGCTCATTACACAACCTGGTTCACCACTGTCCCCCTACCTAGGTCACAGTGCAGCACAAGTACGTGTTACAGACTGAACTGTGTGCCCCTAGATTCGTATGTTGGAGCCCTAACCCCTAGTGTGACAGTGTTTGTAGATGGGGACCTTTGCAACTAAGCCAGGTTTAGATGAAGTATTGAGAGTGGTGTTCCCATGATGGGTGGGATTAGGGCCTTTATTAAAAGAAACCAGGGAGATGCTGTCTCTCTTTGCTGTATGAGAACACAGTGAGAGGGTGGTGTCTATAAATCAGGAATAGAGACCTCATCAGAAGCCAATCATGCAGACACCCTAACCGTAGACCTCTAGCCTCCAAAAGTAAGACAAAATAAATTTCTGTTGTTTAAGCTGTGCAGTTTTCAGTACTTTGTTATGGCAGCCCAATCAAGCCAAGTAAGACCTTAGGTACTCAGTACACGTTCCTTGACTGAATAAACAAGCAATATACAAACCTGGAGTGGACAAAATAGTTTCATGTTATTCATTCCTTGCAAGGATCCTCTCTGCTTCAACTCCCTTTGATTTTCTAGGGAAAATGTTAGTCGCTCAGCCATCTCTGACTCTTTACGACCCCATGGACTATAGCCTCTGTCCATGGGATTTCCAAAGCCATAATACTGGAGTGGGTCACTATTTCCTCCTCCAGGGGATCTTCCTGACCCAGGGATTAAACGCAGGTCTCCTGAGTTACAGGCAGATTCTTTACCATCCGAGTCACCAGGGAAGCCCCAAAGCACACATCTGATGAAGGTAGGATTTGATTTCATGTGTGTAGAGCACAGGGAAAAGGCAGCATATTCCCTCAGCGTTAACCACTTGGACACCCTGTCCTCATTGATTTCTAGAGTGTTTCACAAAGCTGAGACTTTTTCAGGCCAGAGATACAAAATCAATCTGGGTCCTTAGGGTCTGGTAAAGTGGAAGAAAGAGAAGTCATTCGGTCGTGTCTGACTCTTTGTGACCCCACGGACTGACTGTAGCCTACCAGGCTCCTCCGTCCATGGGCTTTTCCAGGCAAGAATACTGGAGTGGGTTGCCATTTCTTTCTCCAGGCGATCTTCCCAACAGAGGGATTGAACCCATGTCTCCTGCATTGCAGACAGATGCTTTACCATCTGAGCCACCAGGGAAGTCTAAGGTCTGGTAAAGGCACCTCGAATCACTTGGTGGTGGGCTCGTCCAGTCCTGAGCTCATCCAGATTCTGAGTCCCTATTTGGATTTAGTGCAAGGGACACTGTGATTGATTAGCAATGCCTTTTCTGACGGGGGGGTGGGTTAAGTGGAGGCATCCAGGCCAATCCTGACCCAGAAGCTGCTGCTTAGGGTGCAATTAGGCACAGGCACTAAAAAGCAGAGATGTTACTTTGCCAGCAAAGGTCCATCTAGTCAAGGCTATGGTTTTTCCAGTAGTCATGTATGGATGTGAGAGTTGGATGGTGAAGAAAGCTGAGTGCTGACGAAATGAAGCTTTTGAACTATGATGTTGGAGAAGACACTTGAGAGTCCCTTGGACTGCAAGGAGATCCAACCAGTCAATCCTAAAGAAAATCAGTCCTAAATATTCCTTGGAAGAACTGATGCTGAAGCTGAAACTCCAATTCTTTGGCCACCTGATGCTAATAACTAACTCACTGGAAAAGACCCTGATGCTGGGAAAGATTTAAGGCAGGAGGAGAAGGGGATGACAGAGGATGAGATGGTTGGGTGGCATCACCAACTCAATAGACATGAGTCTGAGTAAGCTCTAGGAGTTGGTGATGGACAGGGAAGCTTGTCTTGCTGCAGTCCATGGCGTCGCAAATGGTTGGACATGGCTGAGTGACTGCAATGATCTGATTGAGGCACAGGCAGCTGGTACCAGCACAGGCACCTCCTCTCTAAGCAGTGTATTATTGCAGTCCCACCCTCAATGGCCTCCCAGGTTCTGCATGTGCAAGAAGAAGAAGAAGGACCATGGTGGGTGGAGGAGATGGTAAGAGTCTGCTGCTCAGATGACCAAGGAGTCCCCTCGGTCAGTAAAGCTCTTGAGCTCAAAACAGTCTATACAGGTACAGCATGGCATGCATGCTAGTGCGTCTGACAGAAGGTGAATTACGTTCCATAAATACTCATTTAACACCTTTCACAATATGTGCACAATATGTACGAAGTTGGTTCAGTCATGTCCAACTCTTGGCGACCCCAGGGACTGTAGCCTGCCAGGCACCTCTGTCCATGGGATTCTCCAGGCAAGACTACTGGAGTGGGTTGCCATGCCCTCCTCCAGGGGGATTTTCCCAAGCCAGGGATCAAACTTGTGTATCCTTAAGTCTCCTGCATTGGTAGGTGGGTACTTTACCACTAGTGCCACCTGGAAAACTCCCGCTTTTCACAGGCCCAGCATTGTGCTGAGCACCATGAGGACATAGAAATATCTGAGTCCTGTCTCTCAGGGGCCAATAGTCCTCTCGGGAATGTAACTGGCCAGGTGATGTGTGTACACGTGGTCCAGGAAAGGAAGTTGGGGGAGGTGGCGCCCAGATACTAAGAGACAGCTGTGATGTCCAGTCAGGAGGGCCTCCTGTGACAGCTCAAGGGAAGTCGGGGCTGCAGGGAGCAGGAAATAGCCTTGCCTTGGGGCATGGGAGTCAGGCCACTGACTCTGTTGTGCTGAGCTAAGGGCAAGGACGTGGGCCCTTCAGAAAGTACCGAGGGCCAGCCCATGGGGGTCACAAGGAGTAAGACCAGTGCCTAGTAGAGCCTAGGTCCTTGACAGAGCATGGTAACTACTAACCAGCTGGGCCTCTACCTCATGCCCCAGCTGGGGAGCCTTATCCAACAGAGGTGGGTGAGGGGTCAGGTGCCCCATGGCCAATGGGGGGCAGAAGCATCCTGCAGGCCCCAGCAGCCAAAGTTGCTAAGGAAATGAGGACAGAGTGCAAGGAGCATAGGGCAGGACATGCTGGGTGACAAGAACTCCCAAAACAAAGGCTCAGAGGCACAGAAAAGACAGCAGATGCCTGACCTGCTGGAGCAGAGGGATGGGGATGGGGTGAAGAGGCAAACAGAGGGTGTAGGGCAAGTCAGACAACTGAGCTCTTAGCAGCTTAGTGGAGAGACCACACACTATAGCTGGTGGAACTGGATGGCTGGGGATCAAGTCCTGACTTCCTCTTCCCAGCTGTGCCACTTTAGGCAACTTACTTAACCTCTTTGAACTCTGGTCCTTCAACTAGGGATGACAACAGCACTTGCCTCACACGGTTGTGGTAAGGACTGAGTTACAAACTATGAATCACTGAGAACAGTGTACTGACACGTAGTGTTCAGTAAACATCTACAAAGGTGATAGTTATGTAGAGTAAAGCAGTCGGAACATGAACCAATATTTTCCAGATTGTTTCCCATGGGATCCTCAACTAAAAGATGCGTCCATCCAAAAGATTCTTACAGCCAATTTTGGAAAACGTCTCCTGTTATATCCACATCAAGCTCTGACAAGTCCACAGTGAGAAAAACAAACAAAACCAAAAAATCCTAACTTTATTTAGCCCAGTGTTTCCCAAACCTAGAGGATTATGGAAACCTCTGCATACCTTGGAGGACAGTGCTACACAAGCCACCAGTATGGAAAGTGCTGTGGAGGTGGGCAGTAGGGGAGTCTATGAAAGTGGTGGAAAGCATCTCCAGGAAAAGCCATGTGGCAGGGGTTGAGCCACAGCGAGATTCCTGTGCCCAGAGAGGAGAAGGGAATAAGGCCAGTGAATTGCCAGAGCTGAGAGCCCCAGAGAAGAAGGGGTGGGCAAACAGGGTTGACCCAGGGCAGGGCAGACAGAGAAGAGAGAAGATACAGAGGCGATTCTGAACATTACATTTGAGGAGGGAGGAAATGCAAGAGCAAAAAGGAGGTGAGGGCTGAGGGCCACCCCTCATTCCACCCAGCCCCTGGTCACCCTTCCTGATTTGTGCCTGAGGTGGTATAAGCCCTGTGGCTTCCCACAGGATAGGGGGGTCTGGAGAGAGAAGGGTGGCAGCAGCTGCTTACTGGGAGAGAATAACAACTGGAAGACACAGAGACGTTCTATCCCTGCTATACAAAGACTATGTGATTAGAGAATTGACAACAGTTGTCCAGGGCCTCTAGGCTGAACTTCGGGCTGGTGATGAAAAGAAGCAGAAGCTATACTCTGCACTCCAGGAATGGGCTCTGCTGACCATTAAAGGCTGAGCGACTTCAGGGAAGTTGCTCCATGTCTCTGGTCCAACCTTCTTCTAAGTTTGGTCCTCAAGCCCCACTTCCTTTGTTCTTGGTTACATCAGCCACAGCCATAACATTTCTCCACCCTTGCTCTGGTACCAAAGGCCTTCCCCACCCCATGTACTCAAGTTTCTGCACCCTATCACTGTCATCACCCCACCCGTGGCCTCCTGGCCCAGTCACTCACCCCTGGAAGGCCTGCTGGCAGCATTGGTACACCTCAAAGCTGTTGCTGCTGAAGGTCTTGTTCAGGAGGGGCACAAAGTCCACTGCAGGTCCCCTGGGCATGTAGAGGATGCCTGTGCAGAGAAAGCAGCTAGTGGGCAGGGTCCAGCCCCTTACTATCCCCCTCAACCCTACCCAACGATTGCCAGAGAGGCCAAGGCCCCAGTGCCTAGCCCTGGACTGAGCCCACCAGGCCTGTACTCACTGGTCACACAGGCGTTCACCAGGGACACACAGGCCCCCGTGCAGTGCGCCTGGAGCACGATCTTGGAGAATTTGCCCATCCACTGGGGAGACATGGAGGCTTCAGGAGGACAGGAGGGCTCAGGTCCAGGACTCCACAGGCCCCTCTGGCTTTGTCTGCTTACCAGCCTTCCTCTTCTGGGGGCCATAGGAACAGACGCTGCCCTCCTGATGCTTGTTGAATCAGAGAGTCCTCATTGGCCTGACTAGATAGCAGTCCACACTTCCCCACGTGTCATCAGTGGCAGGTGTAGGGAAAGAACATTGAGTTTGGAGTCAGGCAGACCCAGGATTAAACACAGGTTCATCCATTTATTAGGATTGCCTGGTGGCTCATATGGTAAAGAAAGCTCCTGTCTGCAATGCAAGAGACCTAGGTTGTATCCCTGGGTTGGGAAGATCCCCTGGAGAAGGGAATGACAACCCACTCCAGTATTCTTGCCAGGATAATTCCACGGACAGAGAATCCTGATGGGTTGCAGTCCATGGGGTTGCAAAGAGTCAGATACGACTGCACGACTAACACAGTGACAGTTAACAGCCACTTTATAGCTGAGTGACTCGGGTCACATTTCACTTTTGCACAGCTCAGTTAGCTTTTCAATAAAACAGCATGGTTGCACCACTAGGCAGGGGACTGTGAAGGGTGAAACGTTTTTGTTTTTTTTTTTTTTGTAAAAAGCTAATAGTTCTATAGAGACTTCCTCCCCAGGCCCCACAGGGCCTATCTGTCCACTGTGGGTATGGGAACTGGCAGGTCAAAGCTTCGGCCGGGCAGCCAATGCCATGCCTCTGGACCCCTCCTAGGGCCCTGGGCCAGCCAAGCAGCAGAGTAATCATGAAATTCCAGGGTTGGGAGGGAGTTCCATGACCTCCTTGTTCAGGCTCTGCCTTAGACCAAGAGGAGAACTGAGGCATACAGATCTCTTGGAAGTTGTAGGTATCTGAGAGCCAGAACTGGAGACCAACCCCTGCTGCAATCCCTGCCCTTTATAGGAGGCTGGGGAGGCCCCACTAGGACTCACTCAGGCCTCTCAGCATGATCCCAATGGAGCTGAAGTTGGTGAATCCGCAGAGGGCTTAAGTTCAGATTTTATTTTATTCTTATTTAATTTTTAACTTTTTGGCCAGGCCACACAGCTTGTGTAATCTTAGATCCCCAAACAGGGATTGAACCCATGTCCCTGCATTGGAAGCATGGAGTCTTTAACTGCTGCATCATCAAGGAAGTCCCTAGAGTAGGTATGTAAGCAACACAACTCTCTTTCCCTTTTGCTGTGAACACTTGTGTAATTTCCTAGAAGTACTAATATCCAACATGGGATAATTTGGGTAGAATAAAAAGGCTTAGACCCATACCTTGCACCACAAAAAACTAATTCTAGATCAATTAAAGCAGATACATATTAACACTTTAAACATTAAATATTAGAAAATATAGGATAATATTAGTATTGTTACAGAATAGCATTTTGCTCTCATCCTGGAGAGGAGCAAACTGAGGCTCTTATAAGTGACTGAAGAAGTTCACACAGCAAAAAGGCAGTTGTGTCACAATTCGAACTCAGTTTTGTCTGACTCCCAAGATCACATCATTTTAACTACTTCATCATACTGTTTCAGGAACTTAACCTTTACCAGGAGGTAAGTTTCTAAATTTAGAAATAATGTAAGAAATGCAGAGGTTTGGTATAAATTTGTAGTTTTAGAAAAAAATTCTGAATATGGAATGAAGAGAAACAAAAATAAAAATAACCAGGAAAAAATATATGTAGAAAATGTGGAACTTCCTGGTGGTTCAGTGGCTAAGACTCCATACTTCCAATGCAAACAGTCCAAGTTTGATTCCTAACTGGGGGGCTAAAATCCTACATGATGCATGGTGTGGCCAAAATGTTTTAAAAAGAAAATGAAAAAGAGTCAATATCTTTATAACATACAGAGTTTTATACATTGATTGAAAACATTAAGGTACTTGCATTCTGCTTACTCACCTACAATCACCCTCCAGACAGCAGCCCAACTACTGCTAAAATGTCAGAAGTCAAATTTTCAGTGACTTCAAACTGTTCTTTGGCCTGGGCCACTCTGTTACGATTAACACCTGTTCTAAGTGGACTTCTCTCACTTCTCCAAACCAGTGCTTTGGACAACCTCAGAGCCTTTGAATATACCTCTTTCTTTGCCTGGAATGCTAGTACCCATTTCTTCTGGCCTCTGCCCCTCCCTCCAAGTCTTGGTCTAAATATCCATCTCACTGAAGTCTTTTTTTGTCCGCAATGCATAGCACGTGGAATCTTACTTCCCTGTCGTTGGAAAGAACCTGAGCCCCCTTCAGTGGAATCGGAGAGTCTTAACCACTGACTAGGGAGGCCTCCCCTGTCCAGTCAGTCCTATCTAGTCAAGGATAGACCCCATCCCTGATTCTTTTTATTGTTTCCATCATAGAATTTACTGCAGATTGTGGTTTAAAATTTTGTATTCCTTTGTTTTCTTGTGTCTTTCACTAGATGTAAGTTTCATGTCACCAGGGACCATGTCTGTCTAATTCCCCATTTTATCTCTGGTACACAGAAGAAGGCCTGGCAACTCAGAGGTCTCAACAAATACTTGCTGAAGTAATGAATTTCATTGAAAAATATCCTGAAGGCATATGAGTATGTGTGTGCTCAGTCACTTTAGTCATGTCTGAGTCTGAGACTCCATGGACCGTAGGCTGTCAGGCTTCTCTGTCCATGGGATTTCTCAGGCAAGAATACTGAAGAGGATTGCCATTTCCTCCTCCAGGTGGTCTTTCCAATCCAAGGATCAAACCTGTGTCTCCTGAATTCCAGGTGGATTATTTACTGCTGAACCACCAAGGAAGCCCAAAGGTACATACTGCCGCTGCCTCTAGAGAAGACAGTGATACTGGAGCTAAAATTAGGAGTGCGGGGAAATCTGAGCTTTTTACTCCATACAAACCTTAACAAAAACTAAAGAGTACATTTCTTTATCACTAAAAAATAATTTCAAAGACACAAAAAATATTTTATATTAAAAGCTCCTAGTAACCCAGGAAACACACGTTAAAACAATGAGCTATTATTATTTGCCCATTAAAGTAGCAATACTTATTCTTGTTTTTAAAAGGCTGCTCTGCCTGTTCAGGTGTAGTTAAATCAATGCTCACAGGCAGAGCTGGGGTGGTTTCAGTTGTTATAACTCTTTGCAAAAGTTACTGGCAGCACACACACAAGGATTCAGGCCATACAATTCAGTCATCCCACATCTTGAAAATCTCCTGTGGAAACCGTCTTCTTAGAGGGAAACTTTCAGTGTAAAACCAACTCATTTCAGCACTGAGTATAAGAGCCAAATGGTAGAATTAGATATTATATTATTATGTTTACATTTATTATCGTATAATTAGATATAATTGACTATATATTATAATAGGTGTCATTTGGGGATGATGATATAATGAATAATTTTTTGATTCTTAAACATGTTACATTGGCTGTTATTCTTTTCAAAAGTGTCACTTTAGAAAGCTTTTACAGGTGTTTTTTTTTAAGTCTTAACTGCACAAACCAACCCCTGAGCTGAATTCCATATATTGGAGATTAATGTGGTGAGATCTTTCTGTTTTACTCTCTTAGCTCCTCATTGGAGTTTCACACCCATTCCTTTTGGGGTAGTGGTGGCAGATATGACACTAGTTTTCCAACAGAAGAGGCAAGGTGCAGTAGCTTGCCCAAGGCCATAGGATGGTAGCCTGTCTACATAAGGAGTTCAGATATCTTCAAGAGAGAGAGAGAAGTGAAATGAACTGAGAGTTGCTCACTCATGTCCGAGACTTTGTGACCTCATGGACTATTCTAGTATTCTCCAGGCCATAATACTAGAGTGGGTAGCCTTTCCCTTCTCCAGGGGATCTTCCCAACCCTTCTGCACTGCAGGCAGATTCTTTACCAACTGAGCCATCAGGGAAGCCAAGAGATAGAGAGACTTTGAGAAAGATGACAGTGAAGCCTGAAGCTGTCTTGTTTCCCATGGCAATGAGATGTGGGAGGTTGAGCACCACCTCTGTGTGTCTCATCCAGGCCTGTACAGGGACAGCTGCATCATGCCCTGACGCAGTTAGGGGACGGGAACACTCACAGAGATTCACTGCTTTTTGGAGCCAACCTATTCCTCACTGCCTGCAAGGCAGCGCTGCTTGTATTCAGAGAGCCCCTGATAGGCCACAAACTCCTTCAGAAACAGCTTCATCCCCAGCAGCTCTGTCACCACCGAGCAGTCCTCCAAGGCCATGCCCATCAGGGAAGTCACTGGCCGCAGGATGTAGGAGCAGATGAGCTGAGGCACAAAGCAAGATGAGCCGCTGGGACTTGGGTTGATCTGGGCTCTGTGGGCGTCCACCCACAGTCGCCACTGGCCTGAACCACCCCCTCCACAGGTCGAGAGGGACTGTACCTGGAAGCTGTACCCCTGGATTTCCACCATGTTTCCCGGCCAGGAGAGGACATCGCTGATGAAGTCCAGCACAGCCAGAAAGGCAATCAAGTTGGCCATGATGTTGGTCACGACCTTCATGAACAAGGCAGCCCCACTGGTAGCTGCTTCTAAGAGGTTTTGAACATCTCTGTCAATGGGACAAAGAGATATCATTATAGGCCTTTCTCCACAGGTTCAGGGCTCCCTGTCCTTCAGGCTCAAACTTGGATACAGCATGTCAGAGCCAGGGGTCCATGTTTACCCTCAAGACCAGAAAGCCGCTTGTCCAAGCACTAGGGTAAGGCCCATATGTCTAGTGCAGACATCATCTAAGACAAACCAGGAGCTGCATGCAACTTAACAAGCACTTGGAAGAAGGCAGATCTGAATAGAGATGTGTTGCCAATATACACACCAACTTTCAGAGCTTTAGTACAAGATAATATGAAATAGCTGTCAAATTAAAAAAAAACACCTTTGTTTATTCAGCTGTACCAAGTCTTAGTTGTGACACACAGGATCTTTATTGCAGCATTTGTGATCTTTAGTTGAATCATGAGTGGCCTATTTCCCTCCATCCATGCATGCTCAGTCACTCAGTCATTTCCAACTCTTTGTCACTGTAACCAATCAGGCTCCTCTGATGGTCCAAGGAATTCTCCAGTCAAGAATACTATAGTGGGCTACTATTTCCTTCTTCAGGGGATCTTCACCGCCTAGGGATAGAACCCATGTCTTCTGCATTGCCAGGCAGATTCTTTACCACTAAGCCACCTGGGAAGCCCCTAGCTTCCTGACCAGGGATCAAACCCACACCCCCTGCATTGAGAGCATGGAATCTTAACCACGGGACCACCCTGAAATAGTAATAATTTCATATCAAATACACACTAAAATGACAAATTTTGGATATATTGAGTCAAAACACCTTACTAAAATCATCTTATTGAAAAATCATCGTTTTACTTTTTAAAGGTGATCACTAGGAACTGTTAATTATACATGACAGCAGGACCTAGGGCAATGCTGCCCCAGACATTTGAAGCTATGGGGTTGGGCCCCCCCCCATTGTATCCACAAGTACACATGTCCAAAGTGTTGTCTTTCAATATA
>ML663586.1:13067-24651 GCA_007570785.1 Antilocapra americana
ATATATATATTTTAGGATTAAATGTTACACAAAGTTTGCTAAGACTGTGATGAAGAGATACTAGGAGGTGAGTTAAGTCAAGGACAGCACTCACTATGTCAATGTGATTGATGCTTGGGTCATGTAGAGAGATAGGGTGGTTTTCATGCCCTCCTCAGCACACCCACACACACCCACACACACACACACACACACCAGGCACATCCCACTGGTCAGAGACAGGACAATAAGATTAGACACCTGGATTCTGCATTTTCTCAAGGTAATCCATAGGTAGGGCAGTGGCTGAGAGGGTAGATGAGTTAGGCTTTGTGAAAGACAGTGAAGGGCAGAGAATATAGGACCTGTTTTGGCCCTGACTCTGCTCCTGTCCCTGCCCACCCCCGACTTCCTTCTGTGCAGGCCCTCTTGCTGTGCTCACCCGTAGGTCAGTTTCATGCCTTCCTCACATCTGAACTTGGACTCCTCCACCTCTGGGTAAACCAGCATGGAGAGGACTAAAGCACAAGGAGCAGCCATCACAGAGGCTGAAAGTAAGGAGGCAGCATCGATCTGCCAGAGGGAGCACAGACAGGGTTATAGAGAGATGTCAGAGGAAACATGGAGCCCAGAAAGTGCTCCCCCGGGGAAGCAGTGGAACACGGGACTCCAACCCACTGGTGTGTCATCGTCATCGGTCCTGCTGTCATTGATACTGACAATATTAATACATTTTTTGTGTAGAGGGTGACAGTCTGCATGCACAGAGCCTTATAGGCAGGACTTCGGGAAGTTAGGCAGGGCGAATATTGTTATCCCACTTGACAGACAGGAAAATTGAGGCCCTCAAAGCGTTAAATATGACTTTACCATAATGAAGGAGGAGAAGGAATTAGACCTATTGTGTCTTTTGGAACCAAGTTCAAGGTTCTTCCTTCTCTTCTAGGCTGTTTCTCTTTGACCACTGATCTGAGGGCTGCTTCATTATTGGCTGAGGGATTTGTGATGATTTCAGGTAAAGCACACAGAGCCCAAGGGTTGGAGTTTATCCAAGATGTGAGCTAATATGACCTCAGAGTAAAGGGATGTCTTCCCTCTGTACGACCCCTCCTGTCACTTACTGTGACAGGTAACTCACCACTTCAAAGCAACTCAGTATCTTCACTCCTGTGGTCAGAGAACTGTTTCTAAGGAAATGTCCTCCTACAACAGCCACCGTTTTGGCCTCAGTTCTTCTCTCCTGGAGCCAGGCTATAGAAGCACTTTGCAGCAAGATGATGGAGCAACTAGAGCCCCTGGGAGTATTCCTTCCTGAATTGTATCCTTACTGTGGTCTCAAACCCTTTGCTTCCTTCTTCTCTTCACAGAGATGGGATACGTTTTCACCGCTGTGTTATTTACCAAGTGGGAAAGTTAGAACCAACCCAAACATATAACAAGGGATTCCCAGGTGGTTCGTTGGCAAAAAATTTACCTGCCAATGAAAGAGACACAGGAAGCTTGATCCCTGGGTTGGGAAGATACCTTGGATCTTCAACCCAGGAAATGGCAACCCACGCCAGTATTCTTGCCTGATAAATCTCATGGACCACGGAGCCTGAAGGGCCACAGTCCGGGGGGTCATGAAAAATAAGAACAGGACTGAGCACTGAGCATGCAAACATGTAACAATGAGGGAATAGCTAAGCATTGTCAAGCTTCCATCGAAAGCAATGGTAACTAAGGCTTCCCAATGTCATGGAGAAACGCCCACAAATTTGCATATAGAGCAAAACCACAATGATGTGGGTGAAAACATATTCCACAACTCTGCACAAAAAGATTGGAAAGAAATACACCAATATGCCAACCAATTATCTATCTCTGGCTAGTAGGACCAAAACAATTGTCTTGTTTTCCAGCTTTTTTGCATATTTCCTAAATGTCCACAATGATATAGCATGCTTTTATAGACAGAAAGATAAAATAGACTTTTCCTAAAATTTATAATAAATTAAATGCAGTTTTTTATATTTTAAATAAAATGGAACAAAAAGACAGGAGGCAAGTTTAAGCTACAGTTGAGTTGAGAGGGGGAACTCAGGCTTTTTCCAGAGGTGGAGCAGGGGATTCAGATGTCTCTTCATGTTGTTAGAGGAAATTTATTGGTTCCATTTGAGTCACTTCCAGGGAATCAGTCCTTGTCTCGAGGTGAGGGAGAACTCGATGCCCTATTGACTTGAAGCAGGAAACTCGGGGTTCCTCCAAGTTAGAAATAGGTGAGACAGATCTTCAGGTGAGGTGCGAGGGGAAATCAGCATGTGTCAGGAATTAAAGCAGGGGAATCGGCCCTCATCTCGAGATGAGGTGGGGAACATGGGGCTCATTTTTAATTATGTCTGGAAACTCTGGGTTTCAGAGGCATGGGACTCTGCTTTCCTCTTGAATGTTAAATGAGGTGTCTGAGCTCCTGTCATGTTGAGGCTGGAAACTCAGGCTTTTTATAGAGGTGCATCAAGGCAGCCAGACATCCCTTCTTGTTGTGAGGGGAAACTCGAGATTCCATTCCAGTTGCGGCAAGGCAATTCGGCCATATGTGCAGTTGAGGGGACAGTTGGTGACCTTTCAAATTGTGGCAGGAACTGTGCGTTTCCACTCAAGTTTTAACAGATGAGACAGGCTTCCTCTGGAGGCCCAAGGGGAAAGTCAGGATTCCACTCGAGTCCACCCAGTGGAAATGGCCCTTATCTCAAAATGAGGTGGGGAACACGGAGCACTTTTCAAATTGCAGAGGGAAAATTGGGGTTCTTCTTGAGTTGTGATGGGAATCTCGGTGAACCTCTGAAGTTGCATGAAGGGAGGAAAGGTTTTCTTTCTAGTTGTGAGGGGGAACACAGGATTACTCTTGAGGCAATGCCTGGGAAATGGACCTCATCTTGAGTTGAGGGGGAAATCTTGTAGTTTTCTCGAGTTGTGGCTGGAAGCTTGATGTTCCTCTTGAGTTCAGATAGGGACCTTGGGGAATCTCTCGAGTTTCCTCAGGGACATCAGGCTTCCTCTTCAGCTTCCAGGGGCACCTCAGGATTCCACAGGAGACACTGCAGGTGGAATGGATACTCATCTAGAGTTGAGGTAGGAACCTCAAGCTTCCTCTCGAGTTGTGAGTGGTATATCAGGGATCCTAAGGAGCGGCATAAAGGGACTTAAAATTCTGTTGGATTTCTGAGAGGAAACTCAGCATTTCTCTCAGTCACTTCAAGGTAACTAGGCTTCATCTCACGATGAGGATCAAATCTCGTGGTTTTTCATGAGTTGCAGTGGGAAGCTTGGGATTCTTCTCCAGGTTTGACAGGGACCTCAGAGAACCTCTCCTGTTGCCTCTGGGAAGTTAGACCACCTTTGGAATTGCCATGGGCAGCTCAGGAATCATCTCAAGTCGCTGCAGAGGAAAAGGGCCTCATCTTGAGTTGAGGTGGGAAACTCGGTATCCTCTCCTTTTGCGACAGATTCCTTGGGGTTCCTTTGAATTTAAGCTGAGGCATATACTTCATTTCCTGTTGGAGCATAGAATTCAGCATTCCTCTTGAGTTGTAAAAGGAATTTCAGTCCTCCTGTCTAGTTAAGGCGGGGAGCTCAGGCTTTCCCCAGATGTGCAACAGGGGATTTAGACCCCTCTTCCTGTTGTTAGAGGAAATTAATGGTTTCATTCTAGTTGATCCATGGGAATCAGGCCTTTCTCACATTAAGGGAGAGATCTTTGCACTTTTGATTTGTGACAGGTACCTCAGGTTTGCTCTGGATTTGCATTAGGTGAGACAGACCTCCTCTTGAGGTAGAAGGAAAAATCAGCATGTGTCAGGAGTCAAAGCAGGGGAATCGGCCCTCCTCTGCAGATGAGGTGGGGATCACAGGGCTCCTCTTGAATTGCCTCTGGAAACTAGGGCTTCCAAACGAGATGGGTCTGCTATCTCAGGGAACCTCTGGAGCTGCCTAAAGGGAGTCAAGCCTCATTTCAAGTGCGAGAGGGAACTTAGGATTGCTCTCGAGGGGCTGCCCCTGAATAGGGCCCCATCTCACCTTGAGGGGAAGTCTCCTGGATTTTCTCCAGTTGTGGAGGGAAGCTCGGGGTTCTTCTCAGTTTGTGATGTGCATCTCTAGGAACACCTGGATTTGCATGAAAAGAGTCAAGCCTCCATTAAAGCTGGGAGCAGAAACTGGGGGTTGTTCTCAAAGCTATGCAAGGGAAAAGGGCCTCATCTCACGTTGAGCATGGAATCTTGTGGTTTATATCAAGTTGTGGTGGGAATCTTGGGGTTCTACTCGAGTTGCGATGAGTACCTCAGCACATTTCTCTTGTTATTTCAGGGATGCCATGCCTCATTTTGAGCTTTGAAGGGAACCATGGGATTCCTTATGAGTTGCTGCAGGGGAGTAGGGCCTCATCTAGAGTTGAGGTGGGAAACTCAGGATTCCTCTTGAGTTGCAATGAAATTTCAAGGAACCTCTGGAGTATCATGAAGGGCGTCAAGCTTCCATTTGTGTTTCGAGCGGGAACTGGGCATTTCCCTCAAGTCAGTGCAAGTAAATTGGGCTTCATCTTGCAATGACGATCGAATCTCCCAATCAGGAGAAGAAACTGGGGATTGCTCTCTAAGCCCTGCAAGGAAAAAGGGCCTCACTCATGTTGAACATGGAAGCGCAAGGTTTACCTCAAGGTTTGCAGAGAAGCTTGGGGTTCCCCTTGAGTTCCAACAGGAATCTCAGGGAACCTCTCTTGTTGCTTCTGTGAAATCATGCCTTTGTTCGAGTTACCAGGGGCAGCTCAGGATTCCTCTCAATTCGCTGCATGGGAAAAGGGCCTCTTCCCAGTTGAGGAGGAAATTCAGTATTCCTCTCCTGTTGTGACAGATTCCTCAGGGTTCCTTCGAGTTTCAGCTGGGGCTTATACCTAGTTTCGTGTTGAGGCATGGAGCTCAACATTCCTCTTGAGTTGTAAAAGGAGTGTTAATCCTCCTGTCGCGTTTAGGCGGGGAACTCAGGCTTTATGCAGAGATGCAACAGGGTATTAGACCTCTCTTTGTGTTGTTAAAGGAAACAGGTGGTTCTATTCGAGTTGATCCCAGGGAATCCTGACTTTCTCGAGTTGAGGGAGAGATTGTTGCACTTTTCACTTGCGACAGTAACCCTGGGTTAGTTCTGGATTTAGGTAAGTAAGACAGGCCTCCTCTTGAGGTGTGAGGGAAAATCCGCATGTGTCAGGAGTCAAAGCAGGGGAATTGGCCCTCATCTAGAAATGAGGTAGGGAAAACTGGGCTCCTCTTGAATTGTATCTGGAAACTAGGGGTTCCAATCAAGATGGGTTGACTAGCTCAGGGAACCTCTGGAGCTGCCTAAAGGGAGACAAGCCACCTTTCACGTGTGGAACGGAACTCAGGATTGCTCTGGAGGCACTACCCATGAATAGGGCCACATCTCTCATTGAGGGGAAGTCTCATGCATTTTCTTGAGTTGTGGTGGGAGGCTCGGAGTTTTTCTCAGTATCTCAGAGATACTTCTCATGAGTATCTCTGGGAGCACCTGGATTTGTAAGAAATCAGTCAAGCCTCCATTCAAGTCGCACGGAGAAAGTGAATATTGCTTTCTAAGACCTGCAAGGGCAAAGGGCCTCATCTCGTGTTGAGCGTGGAATCTCATGGTTTATCTCAAGTTGTGGTGAGAAGATTTAGTTCTGCTCAGATTATGATCAGTACCTAAGCAAACCTCTCTTTACTGCAAGGAGGTCATGTTTCCTTTAGAACTGTGAAGGGCACTTTGGGATTCCTCATTCGTGGCTGCAGGGGAATGGGGCCTCATCTAGAGTTGAGGCGAGAAACTTAGGGTTCCTATCAAGTTGAGATGAGTATCTCGGGGAACCTGTGGAGGGGCATAAAGGGAGTCAAGCTTCCATTTGACTTTTGAGAGGGAACTCAGCATTTCTCTCAAGTCACTGCAAGAGAAGCGGGCTTTATCTCGTGTTGAGGATCAAATCTCATGGCATTTCATGAGTTGCAGTGGGAAGCTTGAGTTTCCACTCTAGTTCTGACAGGGACCTCAAGGAACCTCTCTTGTTGCCTCTGGGAAGTCAGGGGTCCTTTCCAGTTGCCAGGGGCAGCTCTGGATTTTGATTGAGTCACTGCAGGGGAATAGGGACTCATCCCAAGTTGACATGAGAATCTCAGTATTCCTCTCAGGGCATGACAGATACCTCGGTGTTCCTTCGAGTTTCAGCTGAGGAGTATATCTCATTTCATGTTGAGGCAAGGAACTCTGCTTTCCTCTCAAGATTTAAATAAAGTGTCTGTGTTCCTTTTGTGTTGAAGCAGGAACCTTGAGCTTCTTGTAGTAGTGCTTTAGGGCACCCAGACATCGCTTCATGTTGTGAGGTGATACTCAGGATTGCATTTGAGTTGCTGTAAGGGAATTAGGCCTTATATGCAGTTGAGAGGGAACTCGGTGACCATTCAACTTGTAGCAGGAACTGTGAGTTTCATCTTGAGTTTCAATTGATGAGACAGGCTTCCTCTTGAGGCACAACGGGAGAGTAGGGGATCCTCTCAAGTCAAAGCACAAGAAATGGCCCTCATCTCTAGATGAGGTGGGGAAAACGGAGCTCTTCTTGGATTGCACCTCAAGAGAAGTGGGCTTCATCTCGCATTGAGGATCAAATCTCCTGGTATTTCATGAGTTGCATCTTGAAGCTTTGGGTTCCACTCGAGTTCCAACGGGGAACTCAGGGAACCTCTCTTGTTGACTCAGGGATGTTAGGCCTCCATTCAAATTCCCAGGGGCAGCTAGGGATTCCTCTCAAGTTGCTGCAGGGGAATAGGGCCTCATCCCGATTTGATGTGGGAAATTCGGCATTGCTCTCCAGTTGAGACAGATACCTCGGGGTCCCTTTGAATTTCAGCCTTGGAGTATAAAGTGTTTCGTGTTGAGGCTTGGAACACTGCTTTTCTTTGAGTTTTAAATGAGGTATGTGTCCTCCTGTCGTGTTGAGACAGGAAACCTCACGCTTTTTCTAGTGTTGCACAGGGCATTCTGGCATCCCTTTGTGGTGTGAGGGAAGCTTGGGATTCCATTTGAGTCGCTGCAAGAGAATTATGTGGTATGTCCAGTTGAGGGGGCAGTCGCTGACGTTTCAACATATGGCAGGAACTGCACATTTCCAGTCTATGATACAGGCCTCCTCTTGAGGTACCAGGGGAAAGGAGGGGTTCCTGTAGAGTCGAAGCAGGGGAAATGGCCCTCATCTCGAGATGAGTTGTGGAACATGGAGCTCTTCTCAGGTGGCTGTGGGAAAATTAGGGTTCCTCCCCTAGATGGGTATCTTTGGGAGACTTTGAAGTTGCATAAGGCCAGGAATGGTTTCCTTTCATGTTATGAGGGGGACCGTGGGATTGCTCCCAAGGCACTTCCTGTGAAATGGCCTCTTATCATGTTGAGGGGGAGATTTCCTGGTTTTCTCGAGTTGCAAATGGATGCTTGTGGTTCCTCTTGACTTGAGATTGGGACCTCAGTTAATCTCTTGAGATGTATTAGGGACTTCAGGCTTCCTATTGTGTCACAAAGACATCTGAGCATTCCTCTCATGTGGCTGCAGGGGAGTAAGGTTTCATCGCGAGTTCAGGCATAAAACTCAGGATTCCCCTTCAGTTGCGAGAGAGGGATTTAGGGGTACCTATCGAGTTTCAACGGGGGAGTCAAGCCAAATCTCAGCTGGTGACATGGAACTCCACTTTCTTCTCAAGTTGTCATAGGAATCTGGGGCATCCTGTCGCATTGAGGTGAGCAAATCAGGCTTTTTCCTGAGGTGCAAAAGGGGATTCAGACCTCCCTTCATGTTGTTAGAGGGAATGAGTGATTCCATTCGTGTCAATCCCAGGGAATCAGGCCTTTCTCGAGTTGAAAGAGAACTCAATGCCCTTTGGACTTGTGGCAGTTTCCTTGGGTTTCCTCTGGATTTTCAGGAAGTGGAATAGGCCTCCTCTTGAGGTGTGAGGGAAAATTAGCATGTGACAGCAATCAACACAGGAGAACTGGCCGTCAAGGTGAAATGAGGAGGGAAAACTTAGCTCCTCTGGAATTACATCTGGAAACTCGGGATTCCTCTCAAGGTGGAATGGATATATTTTGTAACCTCTGGAGCGGCCTAAAGAGAGTCAAACCTTGTTGCAAGCACGAGAAGTAACTCTGGATTGCTGTTGAGGTGCTGCTCGTAAATAGGGCCCAATCTTGCATTGAAGGCAAATCTCATGTATTTTCTCCAGTTGTGATAGGAAGTTAGAGGTTCTTCTCAGGTTGTGATGGGTAACTCTGAGAACATCTGGATTTGCATGAAAGGAGTCAAGCCTCCACTCTATTTGGAAGAAGAAATTGGGGATTGGTCTCAAAACCCTGCAAGGGAAAAGGGCCGCTTCTCTTGTTGAGCATCTGATCTCCTGGTTTTCTTGAGTTTTGGTGGGAGTCTTGGGGTCCATCTCACATTGTGAGGGTACCTCAACAAACCTCTCCTATTTCCTCAAGGAAGTCAGGCCTCTTTTTAAGCTGTGAGCGGCACCTCTGGATCCCTCCCTAGTGGCTTCAGGGGAATGGATCCTCATCTAGAGTAGAGGCCGGAAATCAGTGTTACTCTCTTGTTGAGATGGGTATCTCAGGGAACCTCTGAAGTGGCATAAAGGGAGTCGAGTTTCCATTAAACTTTTGAGAGGGGACTCGGCATTTCTCTCAAGTCACTGCAAGGGAATCGGGCTTCATTTCGCATTGAGTATCAAATCTCGAGGCATATCATGAGTGGCAGTGGGAAGATTGGAGTTCCTCTTGCATCCTGAAAAGGACCTCAGGAAACCTCTCTTGTTGCCTCTTGGAAGTCAGGGCTCCTTTCGAGTTGCCAGGACAGCTCAGGACTGCACTCGAGTCACTGTAGGAGAATATGGCCTTATCCCAAGTTGATGTAGGGATCTCAGTATTCCTCTAATGGTGAGACAGATACCTCAGGATTCCTTCGAGTTTCAGATGACGAATATACTTCGTTTCCAGTTGAGGCATGGAGATCTGCTTTCCTTTTGAGTTTTAAATACGGTGTTTGTGCTCCTGTTGTGTTGGAGCAAGAAACTTGAGCTTTTTCTAGAGATGTGTCAAGGTAGCCAGACTTCCCTTCGTGTTGTGAGGAAAAACTCGGGATTCCATTTGAGTTGCTGTAAAAGAATTAGGCATTATATGCCACTGAGGGGAAACTCGATGACCATTCAACTTGTGGCAGCAACTGTGCATTTCCTCTCTAGTTTCAATGTACGAGACAGGATTCCTTTTGAGGTGCAATGGGAAAGTAGGGATTCCTCCCAGGTCAAAGCAGTGGAAATGGCCTTCATCTCGTGATGAGGTGAGGGACAAGGAGATCTTCTCATGCTGTAGCAGGAAAGTTGCAGTTCCTCTCAAGTATTGATGGTGACCTCAGTTAGCCTCTTGTCTAACTGCCCGCCGCAAGACGAGAACCATGCGAGATGAGGCCTGTTTACCCTGCAGTGACGCGAAAAACTTCCACGGCTCCTCCTCGAACCTCTCAAGTTGCCTTGACTTCCCTGAGGCTTCACAAGAGGGTCACTGAATGGAAAGGGTCAACTTGGGAGGAACACTATGCATCCCGCCACAACAAAAGAAATTCCCCTCTCAATGGGAGGTGAGGCTTTTTTTCCGATGTAGGGCCTCCAGAACACTCCCACATTCGCTATTGCATCCCAAGACGAAGCTTCGTTCACCACATGCAACCCTAGAGGGTCTCGAAGAAGCACACGGTCATGCAAGAGGAACCTCATGCTCGCTACCACAACTCGAAAGGCCCAGGGTTCTCCAGCATCTTGTGAGAAGAGCGATGATTAGCCCATTCTTCACTTCCAACAGACACACGGCTTTCCTCTGACACTTCAAGAGGCTGCCTTTCTCACCAAGTGAATCATGAGAGGAACGCAGCACGTCCTGCAGAAATTTCGAAGGACAGTCATTTGCCCCTGCACTTCAGGGAAAGCCTGATTGCCCAGCACCTCTGGGAATTCGCCTTAGAACACGAAGGGAGGACTCACTGCCTCGTTGCCATCTAGGGTAAGCTGTAATTGCATGCCTCAACAGGACAGGAGACCTGACGCCTCCGTTTTTTTCAAGAGGAGAGGAGAAGGGAGTGTCACGCCACACATGAGCAGAAAACTTCCCCCCTGTTTCAGTTCCAAGGGACCCCGAAGACTAGGGCCCAAATGGGGATGGAACCCTGAGTTCCTCTGCCTTCATTGCCAAGACTACTCTCTGACATCCCGTAAGCGATTCCGGAGCATTCCTTCGCTCATGCATGCCATGCAAACGGACACCTGACTTCGCTGCTCAAGACAAGAGGCTCACTGATGATCTTGCCTGAATCGAGGGAAACCCACAGATACCAACTCAAACTCGAGAAAAAGCACCATATCACCACCTCCACTCGAGATGAGGACTGATGCCCTGGTGGGGACTTCAAAAAAACCCCAGCCTTCTGCTCAGCTACACGGATGGAGGTCTGATTTCCCCGTTGCACATATCAAAAATCTGCCCAAACTACCTGCCTTCATGCAGTGGACTTCTGAAAACCCGAGAGCAAAGGCGAGTTGCATAGCTCACAACGAGATTAGCACGTCCTCTCTGGGAGAAACGCAATCGGAACCATTATATCCCTGTTCAAACTCGAGATGAAAGCTCAAGTTCATATCTCGCCTAACGATGAGGACCTAATCCGGTGTAGTGACTCAAGAAGAGCCCCGAGATGGCCCGTGCACAACGAAATGAGGGCCTCCCTTCCCTGAGGCAACATTCGAGGCACCCAGAGGACTGCGTCGCAGCTCCAGAGGGACCCAAAAGTGCCCGTTGCAACTCGAGAAACTGCCCGCCATAAGTCGAGAAACTACCTGCTGCAAGTCGAGAACCATCCCACGATGTGCCTCTGAAGGCGAGATGAGGCCTGATTCCCCTGCAGGGACGCGAGAAAGTTCCACGGCTCCTCCTCGAACCTCCCAAGATGCTTTGACGTCCCTGAGGCTGCACGAGAGGCTCCCTGAATTGAAAGGGTCAACTTGGGAGGAACACTACGCTTCCCAACACAACTCAAGAACCGAAAAGATTCCCCTCTCAATGTGAGGTGAGGCTTTTTTTCAGATGCAGGGCCTCAAGAACACTCGCATGTTCCCTATCGAATGCCAAGACGAAGCTTGGTTGACTACATGCTGCCCAAGAGGATCTCCAAGAAGCTCAGGGCCATGCCAGAGGAACCTCGTGCTCCCTGCCACAACTCGAAAGGCCCAGGTTTCTCCAGCGTCTCGCGAGATGAGCGATGGTTAGCCCCTTCTTTGCTCCCAACAGACACACGAATTTCCTCTCACACCTCAAGAGGCTGCCTTTCTCACCAAGTCAATCATGAGAGGAACCCAGAGCCTCCTGTAGAAATTTCCAAGTACAGTCATTTGCCCCTGCACTTCAGGGAAAGCCTGATTCTCCAGCCGCTCTGGTAATTCGCTTCAGAACACGAAGGGAGGCCTTACTACCTCGTTGCCATCGATGGAAAACTGTAATT
>ML663587.1:0-30800 GCA_007570785.1 Antilocapra americana
ATTGCTTGTCCCACGTGTCATAGTCTGTGTCTGCTAATCTCAAGCTCCCAGTCCATTCCTCCTTCACCCTGCCTTTCCCTTGGCACCCACAAGTCTGTTCTCCATGTTCGAGAGGCTGGTTTCATGTTTTCCCATACAGGCAAGCCCCTGGAGAAGGCAATGGCGACTCGCTCCAGCATCCTTGCCCGGAGGAGCCCATGGACAGAGGAGCCTGGCGGGCTGCAGCCCACGGGCCCGCAAAGAGTCGGACACGACCGAGTGGCTGTCACTCATACAGGTAAGCCGCGGGCTGGCATCACGTAGCATCGCTTGCAGAGCGCTCCTTCTCCCCCAGGGCCCACGGCGCCATGGCGCCAGCCTGAGGTGGGAGACAGGAGGGCGGGCTGACACGAACTGCCTGGCACCCCTCGACAAAGCAGCCCCTTCGTTCCTCCGCCGTTTCTCTCCGCAGCTGCCCCACCGCCAGTTGACGGCTGGAGTGCCTCCCCCGGGGACGGCTCTCCAGAGGTGCGGGTGCCATGAGTTGATCCCAGCCTCTTTCTCTCTTACAGGAATTTCTCAAAATTTTAATCTGCTGCTTCTCTCTTGGCTTTTCAGTCTCTTATAATCACAGTTCCCTTTGTGTGTCTTTACTCTTATGTCAAGTTTCGAGGGAAGAGAGATTTAACTATTTAAGCTTTGTCCGGCACCGTGAAACAGAACCTTAAATATTACACGAATGGAGAATCATTTTGGTGCTGTCATCAATATTTCTTCCTAGGAGAAACAGCCATTTCTAGTTTTTCAGTGCTACAGACAACACAGTAATACCTTTCAATGAGCTCAAACGTTTTTACATTTTTTAGAACATCTTGACTACGTATTTTCCACAACTTTTCTAAAGAATGTACTTGATCTCTTACCATATTAAATACACATGAAATCTGTTGCATCTTACCAGATTTTTGTTTTCCTTTTATTTCTGCTATAGACTTTAAGTATATATTTGTACATGGTTTGTTTATTAGACAATTAAAATCTAAATGGTATATTTTCCTCATGATCATTTTATTCTGAGAATGTTGGTCTTTATTAAGATAGTAGGTGATTATCCCCATTTTTCTTCATTTTTATGGTGCAATATTCTTTATTTTGTTTTTATATTTAGCTAGTTAAATATATCTGGAATTAGGCTTAGGATATGACACGTGGTGAGAATATTGATTCACACAATAAATGACACTGAGGAAAAGAGCTAGGTTCTTGGGGAAAAAAATGGGCCATTCCTTATTCCACTAGTTGGTGATATTCTTTTAATGCATATTAATTTCTTTCCATAAATATCTTTTTAACAAAATCTGTAGAAGAACAAAAATTTAGAATGCCAGTTTGTGAAGACAAACTCCATTTCCACATGAAATACAGATAATTTGCATGGAGATGACAGATTTGCAGGTTTAAACAAGACTCCTGACAACGTCTCTGGCCTGCTTTGCATTGAGAAAGCCTTACAAGTCACCTCACATTTCCCTTGTTCTTGACTGAGGGTGATCTTACGGGGACTTTATGTAGCATCTTCTGCTGAAGCACCACCAGGGTGCCTTGGGATTTTTATGTCAAAAAGGCTAACCTTGGGAATGACAGCAATGTCGATTTTGATTTAAAACTCATCTTCATGATGCACTTTGATTTAGGATTCTGTATTTCATATCCTTCCATGATGCACCTTCATTAACATTTAGCAAGGCGTGTGAAGATCTTTTCCCTACTTTAAAACATATCTAGCTCTTTGTTGCAGTGCATTGAATAGTTCCTCTTCCCTCTTTGGCCCAATCTTTGTTTTTAAATTTTTTTTTTTAATTAAAAAAAGTTGTTTTGGCTGCACCTTGTGGCTTGTGGGAATCTTACTTTCCTGACCAGGGACTGTACCTGTATATTGGAAGGTAGACTCTTAACCACCGGACCTCCAGGGAAGTCCCCTCCACTCCCCACACCCGATTTTTAAAAAGTGACCTTAGCCCTCAGAAGAACTGACCTGGCTGGAAAAGTCTAATCAAACTGGGAAAAACCAAATACTCCTCTCTGGAAGACAGACAGCATCAATAAACCAAACAGTTCCCTCTGGGAGACAAACGGAATCAATACCCTAGTTGCTGTTTCACGAGCGTTTTGCTGAGTAGGAGGACACGATGTCTAGAGAGAGGAGAGACCATGGGTGGAGGTCCAGGGGAAGAAGGCGGGACGGCCCAGGCTCAGTCTCTCAGATGGGGCTCTGCACTGGGGGCAGGAGGGGCAGCACCTGAGCAGCAGCCCATCCCCATGCGCGCATGCGCAGTCGCCTCAGTCGCGTGACTCCGTGAGCCCGTGGACTGCAGCCCGCCAGGCTCCTCTGTCCATGGGATTTCCCAGGCAAGAATGCTGGAGCGGGTCGCCATGCCCTCCTGCAGGGCATCTTTCTGACCTAGGGATTGAACCTGCGTTTCCTGCATTACAGACAGATTCTTTACCACTGAGCCACTGGGAGGCTGCCCTCCCCCACACCCAACCATCCACGTGGTGGTGAATCAAATCTCTCTATGACCTCAACCGCTTCTGGAGGTCATCAACTGCCTATATATAGTCGGCACACTCACTCAAACCACACACAACAGAATCCAGTGCCAATGGATGATGCAAACTGTCCTCATTCATGAAATTCAAGAATTCAGGTAAAGAATCACTGGCTGGAACTGGGAAGAGGATCAGCAAAAACATATCAGTTACAGAAGCATCAAAACGGCCTTTACACATCTCAACAGAAATGTGAAATGTACATAACAGGTTTGTGCCCTGAAGAGAAGGGCCCTCATCTCCACATCTGTGAGATGAGGGATCCAGACACGTAATAAAGGTTCCTGTGACTTCGAACATCCAGACCTCGGTGGTCCATTTCCCATCATGGCTCAGAGGCAGTCTTCCCAAGAGAACAAATGTGCCACCTTCTTCCAGCAGAGGGGCCCCAAGGAAGTAAAAAGGAGGCCCACCCATGGGCCAGCACGGAGGAGGTGATTATGGTGACTGGCTGTGCCCTGGCCCGTGCTCTGCCCTCCCTCTTCTTGCTGAATTCTCTTAGACACCTGACTCCAGGGCTGCATGGGTTTTCTGATCCACAGAAGAATGACTTTGTCCACATAATCCAATTAAGATGCTGTACCTCTTGGACTGCAAGGAGATCAAACCAGTCCATTCTAAAGGAAATCAGTCCTGAATATTCTTTGGAAGGATCGATGCCAAGGCTGAAACTCCAATCCTTTGGCTGCCTGATGCAAAGAACTGACTCATTTAAAAGACCCTGATGCTGGGAAAGATTGAAAGTGGGATGAGGAGGAGACCACAGAGGATGAGATGGTTGGATGGCATCACCAACTCGATGGACGTGAGTTTGAGCAAGCTCTGGGAGTTGATGATGGACAGGGAAGCCTGGCTTGCTGTAGTCCATGGGGTCGCAAAGAGTCAGACATGACTGAGCAATTGAACTGAACTGAACCTCAGACATAGTTGTATTTTAAAGAGGGCATTTGAGAAGGCAAAGTTCATCCTAGAAAGATGTCACTGTTCAGAGTGAAGTATCACATATTAGGAAGAAAACAGTTGAGCATCTTTTAACTCAAGCCTCGTACGTGGCCCCTGGGTCCAGTCAGGTCCTGGCAATCTGCTTTGTTGTTATGGTAACTGATTACTGTTCTAGACATTTCACTGCCCAGCACCCTGACTCATAAGTAGGAGCTATCCGCACTTGAGGGCCTTTTTGTTCTGGGTTATTGTACCCCTAGCTTCATAGGGGGCTCAGTGCAGAAGAACCCGTGAAGCAAAGGTGGGAGATATGGAAGATGCAGGTTCAACTCCTGGTTCAGGAAGATCCCCTGGAGGAGAAAATGGAAACACTCCAGTATTCTTGCCTCGAAAGTTCCATGGACAGAGGGGCCTAGTGGGCTATACAGTCCACAGTGTCGCGACGAGTTGGACACAGCTGTGTGAATTGTGCCTCTGCTTGATGA
Source organism: Antilocapra americana (assembly GCA_007570785.1). Lineage (NCBI taxonomy): Eukaryota > Metazoa > Chordata > Mammalia > Artiodactyla > Antilocapridae > Antilocapra > Antilocapra americana. The sequence goes on from ML663587.1 coordinate 4,017, forward strand.
TACAGTGTCTCCCGAGGAACGGTCTAGGCCAAGTTTAATAATACTCCCATCTGGACCTGTGTCTTGGAGTCCAGTTCTGGTTAGACACAAGTTGATGGTGTGTTAAAATCATGGCTTCACTGAACCGTTCATCAGAAGAATGTCTTGGATATTATCTGCGATACTGTGATTTATAGGGACAATCCGTATCTGGTCTTTGTCCAGTTTCTGGCACCCAGCGCCCCAGTCACTTGGGATTTCCTGAGCAAGAAGAATGACAGATTATATTTGGTCTCATCTCAGATTCCGAAAACTCTTCAGGGGAGGTGACTTCTGGGTCTCACAGGAGGATGGAGGCTGGCTGCCTGAGGACCAAGCCCTTGATGAGGACACTGGAACTTTCAGTCCCACCCCTTGACCTGGGCTGGGGAGGGGCTGGGGGTTGAATCAGTTGCCAGTGATCAGTGATTCAGTCAGTCATGCCTACGTGATGAAGCCTCCATAATAACCAGAAAGACAGGGTTCAGAGAGTTTTGGGGTGGTGAACACATAAAATTTGCAGACTGTCAGGCTGGGGGAGAGCATAGAATTTTTGCCTCCTCCTCCCCCCAGGCCTTATGCTGTGTATCCTTCATCCAGCTGTGGATGTGTGTCCCTTAGCACCCTTATAAAATAAACCAGTGACCAAGTGAGCAAAAGGGTTTTCCCAAGTCTCTGAGCCATTTGAGCAAATTTAACCAAATCCAAGGAGGTGGATCAGTCAGTCAGAAGGACAGCTGACAACCTGGCTGTGAGACTGGCATCCTGACTTAGAAGATCATCAGAACCTTCACCTTGAAGCCAGCTGGTCAGAAGCACAGGGGACAACCTGAGCTTGGGGACTGAGGTCTGGGGTGGGCGGTGGTCTTGTGGCACTAAGCCCTCACCTCTGGAATCTGGTTCTGTCGCCAGGGAGACAGTGTCAGAACTGAGATGAATTCTCAGACGTGCTGCTGGCATCTGAGAACTATTTGCTGGTGTGGAGAAGCCTCCACACACACGCTGGAACTGGGACTGGGACCCCCATGTGATATCACAGGCACATTTACGTGTGATTTGCCACAGACCATCGGCCAACTCCCAGCCTTCTGTCACTAGGACTTAATTATTTTTTAAACTCTCAATGTAACTTGACTTAGGACTTTACTATCTAAGTCAGATGTATCAGGAACGTGCTGCAGGATAGATGTCCCAGGGTTTATTAAGAAGGAGAGGCAGAGTGATACACTGTGATAAAAAAGAAAATGAAAAAGAATGGATATGTTTGCAGAACTGTCTCTTGACTAAACAGCAGAAATTAACACAACACTGCAAATCAACTATACTTCAATAAAATACTTAAAAAAAAAAGAGAGGCAGACATGTGGATTATTTTGGAGAGAAAATAGGAAGGAGAAAAGCGATACTGAGAAAAAGTCTGGTAATCCCATTTAAATTTCTTCTCTTTCTGGGATAAGCACTACAGTCATGACAAATGGCTTTGTTCTCCAACAGCCCAGTGTGTAAAAATATATATATATATATATATTTGTTTTTCCTTTAAATTTTTTTTTCATTGGGTATAGTTGATTTATAATTTTGTGTTAGTTTCAGGTGTATATGAGAGTTAATCAGTTATACATATAAATATATCTACTTTTTAAAGAATCTTTTCCCATATAGGCCATTTTAGAGTATTGAGTAAAGTTCCCTCTGCTATATAGCAGGTTCTTATTAGCTCTCTATTTTATTTATAGTAGTGTGTAACTAAATATACTTTCGACACTTTTTTCCCTATTACCTCTTATTCCAATGGCATTGTTTTGGCCACTTTTCTTGACTATGTATCAGAACCACTATATTAGGGCTGAAATAAAAATAAGTGTGTGTACGTATGCATGCTCAGCTGTGTCCAACTCTTTGTGACCCCATAGACTGTAGCCCACCAGGTTCTTCTGTGCGGGGGATTTTCCAGGCAAGAATACTGGAGTGGGTTGTCATTTCTTCCTTCAGAGGCTCTCCCCAACTCAGGGATCAAATCTACATCTCCAGTGTCTCCTGCACTGGCAAGCAGATTCTTTACCACTAGTTCCACCTGGCATAGGAAAATGCATTTATTCTATCTAGTTTTTTTTTTTTTTTTTTTGCACATCTTGCAAGATCTTAGTTCCCTGACCAGGAATTGAACCTGGGCCCTTGGCAGTGAAAGCACTGAGTCATAACCTCTGGGCAGCCCAGGGCTTCCCCCCATCTAGAACTGTATATGATTTATTAAAAACTGCATGACCCATAGAGGCGCTGGTTAAGCCTATATCTGGTAGTCTTACCATCTCTGAGTTCTCTTCCAACTCTGAAATCCTGAGTCACTTGTCAACACCAGACATAAGCTGCCGTGAACAATGATGATTTTTCAGTTGTTCACTGAAATCAAAGTGTAACACAGACAGGGCTTCGCAGCTGTGAAATGATGAGCGTGGGGCTTGTCTAGCTGATGTCACGCTCAACAACAAGTCAGTGAACTTTGTCTAAAGTTTTAGCTTGAGGTAGCTGTGAAGGGGACCTAGGCCCCCTTGGGACACCAAGCATTTTCCTCCTGAATTGAGCTAGGATTTCTTTTTATCAGCCATTCCTTAGGGCCCTGGAGATTTCCACCAGAATGCAATTATGTGCCCTTGGCGAGAAGAGACTGAATAATTGTAGTTACTAATCCGTGTACGGATGTGTGAGTTGGACCATAAAGAAGGCTTAGCCCTGAAGAATTGATGCTTTCAAACTGTGGTGTTGGAGAAGACTCTTGAGAGTCCCTTGGGCTGAAAGGAGATCAAACTAGTCAATCCTAAAGGAAATCAACCCTGAATATTCATTGGAAAGACTGATGCTGAAGCTGAACCTCCAATCCTTTGGCTGCCTGATGAGAAGAGCCGACTCATTGGAAAAGACCCTGATGCTGGGAAAGACTGAAGGCAAAAGGAGAAGGGGGTGGCAGAGGAGGAGATGGTTGAATGACATCACTGACTCAATGGACATGATTTTGAACAAACTCTGGGAGATAGTGGAGGACCGAGGAGCCTGGCGTGCCGCAGTTCATGAGGTCGAAAAGAGTCGGACATGACTTAGCAACTGAACAACAAAAACAACCCATGAACAAAGCCTTTATTTGAAGGGCTGTATTAGAAAGCTTTCACATCAATGAGCTCCTTTGATCCTTACAACAGCCCTGAGGAGAAGGCCGAGAGGAAGGATCACACACTTGTAGGAGGTGAGAAAGTGTGGCTCGGAGAGCTTACCTGGCTTGGCAAAGAGCATCCTCAGAAGGCAACAGATCCAAGTCCAGAAGGCAGGCTTCTGGGGCTGACCCAGGCTCTCTTCCCTGTATGTGAGTTTATCACTGGTCTTGGGAACTATAGCTCCCTGAGCTGGAAAGCTCACGGCCATTCCCACACCAAGTGAGGGTCTGGAGGATCCTTCTAACTCAAACATCCTCAGAAGGAGTCACGAGAAGAGGAACAGAGAGGGAAGGGGGCCGCTGAGAGACACCGACCATGGACTGTTGGAGAATGGGAGGCGTCAGGCCACATTCACTGACCTGTTCATTCACCAGCACTTTGGAAACCTCTGCTCCATGCTAGGCGCTTTGCTGGGTGACATCTACACACAGGATAGATGATCGTGTGTGTGTTCACTCACTCAGTGTGTCCGACTCTTTGTGACCCTGTGGACTGTAGTCCACCAGGCTCCTCTGCCCATGGGATTCTCCAGGCAAGAATTCTGGAGTGGGTTGCCATTTCCTTCTCCAGGGGATCCTCCTGACCCAGGGATCAAACCCAGATCCTCTGTGTCTCCTGCACTGGCAGGCGTATTCTTTACCAGTAGCACCACCTGGGAGGTTCTGAGCCCCTAGAGAGCAGAGTTAACACAAAGGGAAGAGGAAGGATGAAGATGCCATTTAGAATAACGTCTGCTTCCTGCCTAAAGAGTTGCCTGTTGGAACTCCTCTCCCTAAGGTGGGGGTGGTGTTAATATTTCTCTCGTTTCAGGCCACCTTACTGCTGTCCAGGGCAACAGATTTTTCTCTCACGCTTCATCCTGCCCCCACAGCTTCAAGGGAGAAGCTGACTTCAAACCAGAGCATCGATCCACACCTACAGAAGAATCGATGTGGGCATTTGGAAATGAAGAACAGCCTGGAGCAGAGGTGTTTGGCTTTGGCACACAGCAGTCTCCCCTGAGCTGGAAGCATCCAGATTAAAACACATGCTCCGTCTCAGAGCATTTAAGGAATAATTCATCACCTGCATTCTGCCTAAACACAGCTAAAACCTCAAATAAGCAATATTTCCTCGGTTATTTATAAACTTTCAGAAGAAAAACACAAATCTCCAGAAAGCAAGCTGGCTTTAAGACATGGCTGCTTTGTTTTCACAGTATGCCTGCATCAGTACGTATTCCTAAGATGGACATCAAACCTCCTATACCCCTAAACTCTACCTCCATTATCTTTTAAGGTAAGTTTTCAAAAGAACTTTCAGTTTTGTAAACGCTACCTGGATCATGTCAATTCCTGCTTAAAGAGACAGGAGGAGAAGTCTGCAATTTTATACAGATTTCCAGCAAAAAAGATGGAACTAAAAAGCTGTGTAGGGGTCATCAGTTAAATCACATTTAACAATCATAAGTGTAATTTCTAACACATTTTGATAAACCAAATGTCCACCAGAGTATTTATTTACACTCAAAGAAAACTTTCTCTCACTTCTATTTAATCTTTTTCCTGTTTTTCCCATCTTCACCCTGAAACTAGGTCAATTCCTGCCCCAGTACCACCACTAGAACAAAGAGAAATGATCATTCTTAAAAGACCATGAGAGAAGAACCCACTGCAGTACAACAAAGACACTTGCTCCCCAACATCCACTGCACATTATCTACAGTAGCCAGGACATGGAAGCAACCTGGATGTCCATAAACACACGAATGGATAAAGTAGCTGTGGTACATATATACAATGGAATATTACTCAGCCATAAAAGATGAACATTTGAGTCAGTTGAACTGAGGTGGACAAATCTAGAGCCTGTTACAGAGTAAAGTAAGTCAGAAAGAGAAAAAAAATATTGCATATTATGCATGTATATGGAATCTAGAAAAATGGTGCTGATGAGCCTCCTTTCTGGGAAGGAATGGAGACACAGATGTAGAGGGTGGACTTGTGGACATGGGAGGGAACGAGAGGGTAGGATGGACTGTGAGAGCAGCACTGAAACGTAGGTCCTGCCATGGGTGGCACAGGTAGCCAGGGGGAGACTTCTGTGCAGCACAGGGAGCTCAGCTTGACGCCCTGTGACAGCCTAGAGAGGTGTAGTGGGTGAAGGAGGGATGTGGGAGGGCGGCTCACAAGAGGGGGCATGCGTATACATACAGCTGATCCAGGCTGTGGCACAGCAGGAGCCATCACAGCCCTGTAAGGCAACTGTCCTCCAATTAAAAATACAGACCAGAAGTAGAAAGCATATATTTTATAAGGAAAGGAATATTTAAAGGAACAGACTGGTGGCTGCCACCAGAGGTGAGGGCAGGGAGGGGAGGGGGTAGTCCAAACAGGTGAACAGGGTCAAAGGCTACAAACCTCCAGTTATGAGATACATAAGCCCTGGGGATGTGACATGTGGCTTGCTGACCACCATTAACAACATTGGATTGCTGTACTTGAAAATACTTGAAAGCTTCCAAAAGAGCAGATTTTTTAAAAATTCTCATCACAAGGGAAACACTATGCAACTGCGTGGGGTCATAGCAAACACCCTCTTCCAACAACACAAGAGAAGACTCTACACATGGACATCACCAGATGGTCAACACCAAAATCAGATTGATTATATTGTTTTCAGTCAAAGATGGAGAAGCTCTATACAGTTAGCAAAAACAAGACCAGGACTGACTGTGGCCCAGATCATGAACTCCTTATTGCCAAATTCAGACTAAAATTGAAGAAAGGAGGAAAAACCACTAGACCATTTAGGTATGACCTAAATCAAATCCCTTATGATTATACAGTGGAAGTGAGAAATAGACTTAAGGGACTAGATCTGATAGACAGAGTGCCTGATGAACTATGGACGGAGGTTCGTGACATTGGACAGGAGACAGGGATTAAGACCATCCCCAAGAAAAAGAAATGCAAAAAAGCAAAATGGCTGTCTGAGGAGGCCTTACAAATAGCTGTGAAAAGAAGGGAAGCGAAAAGCAAAGGAGAAAAGGAAAGATATTCCCATCTGAATGCAGAGTTCCAAAGAATAGCAAGGAGAGATAAGAAAGCCTTCCTCAGCAATCAATGCAAAGAATAAAGGAAAACAACAGAATGGAAAAGACTAGAGATCTCTTCAAGAAAATTAGAGATACCAAGGGAACATTTCATGCAAAGATGGGCTTGATAAAGGACAGAAATGGTATGGACCTAACAGAAGCAGAAGATATTAAGAAGAGGTGGCAAGAATACACAGAACTGTACAAAAAAGATCTTCACCACTCAGATAATCATGATGGTGTGATCACTCATCTAGAGCCAAACATCCTGGAACATGAAGTCAAGTGGGCCTTAGAAAGTGTCACTACGAACAAAGCTAATGGAGGTGATGGAATTCTAGTTGAGCTATTTCAAATCCTGAAAGATGATGCTGTGAATGTGCTGCACTCAATATGCCAGCCAATTTGGAAAACTTAGCAGTGGCCATGGGACTGGAAAAAGTCAGTTATTTTTCCTATCCCAAAGAAAGGCAATCCCAAAGAATGCTCAAAATGCCGCACAATTGCACTCATTTCACATGCTAGTAAAGTAATGCTCAAAATTCTCCAAGCCAGGCTTCAGCAATACATGAACTATGAACTTCCAGATATATCACTTACATTAGTCAAATCTAAGAATGATATAAATGAACTTATTTACTAAAGAAACACTCACACACATATAAAAACAAATTTATGTTTACCAAAGGGGAAACAAGGGAATAAATTAGAATCTTGGGATTAACAGACACACACCAGTATATATAAGACAGATAAGTAAGTACCTACTGTTTACCACAGGGAACTATATTCAATATCTTATAATAATCTAGAATAGAAAAAAATTTGAAAAAGCACACACACACACACACACACACACACACATATATATATATATATACTTTAAACACACATACTATTGCTGTACACCTGAAAATAACAGAACAGAGTAGATCAACTATATCTCAATAAAAACAGAATGAACTAAGCTGGTTAAGACATTCCTAAAACGTCTTCATATTCAGGACTGACTCTCTGCATCACTTTCCAATGCAAATCACATCGATTTTTTTCCCTGCACACCATCACCCCCCGTGCCACAGAGCCCGTCTCACTGCTGTTACTGGGCTCCCCTTGATGCCTTTGAAGCTGTGCTCTAACTTTTCATGTAAGTGGATCCATAAGGCCACAACCTCAGCACATTTCCCTGACCCCAGAGAGAGTGAAGATGTATCCCAGCGTTATCTAGAGATACCACCAGGTGGGACTTAATCTCTGTCTTAGAAGTGATGACCGATGGCACTTTGGAAAACAGAACACATAGAACCAGGTTAGAAAGCTCAGGAACGCTAGGGAGCACAGTACAGTTACCAGTCGAGTGGACGGCAAGGCCTCCCTGGAACAGTAACCTTTGAGCAGAAACATGGACTTGCTGGGGAGGGAGAAAGGCACGCTGATAGCTGGATGAAGCATTTGCCTCCGGTGGGAACAAGCGGAGGAACATGCCAGGTTGAGGAGTGCGGGTGTGAGAAGAACATCCTGGGGCGGACGTCTCTGGAATGAGCGGGCCAGCGGGGAGAGGTGACAGATGAAGGCCACGGTGGGCAGAAGGGCTCCGAGGCTGCGCCTGGGCCTGGGTTGCTCTGGAACCTTGTCATCCCCGGTCCTTGCAGCTTTCTGAGTGCACCCGTGAGACGATCCAACCTCTGTCCTTCCAGGACCACTCTGCCCGCCCTGCTAAGCATGGCAGGGGACAGGGAGGGAAGCAGACTGGGCTTGAGGTCCTGCAGTGATGGGGCAAGAGACGGCAGCTCAGACAATGACAGCTGTGGTGGCGAGAAGTGGGCAGATTCTGGATGTGTTTTGAATGGAGAGTCAGTAGGGTTTCCTCTCCTGTTGAAATACTTCCCTCCGATTCGTAAGAAGAAACATGGGCGAGCGGGGCTTCTTACTCAGCTTTAAAAGCTTCATTGTTGTTCCATCCCTCAGTCAAGTCCAGCTCTTTGTGACCCCGTGCACTGCAGCACGTCAGGCTTTGCTGTCCTTCACCATCTCCCAAAACTTGCTCAAACTCATATCTATTGAGTCAGTGATGCCAGCTAACCATCTCGTCCTCTGTCGTCCCCTCTCCTCCCGCCTTCAGCCTTTCCCAGCATCAGGGTCTTTTCTAATAAGTCGGCTCATAGCACCAGGTGGCCAAAATACTGGAGCTTCAGCTTCAGCATCAGTCCTTCCAGTGAATATTCAGGATTGATTTTCTTTAGGTTTGACTGGATCGACCTCTTTGCAGTCCAAGGGACTCTTGAGAGTGTTCTCCAACACCACAGTTCAAAAGCATCAATTCTTTGGTGCTTAGCTTTCTTTATAGTCTAACCATAAAGTCTTAAAAGTTTATAAAACCTCTTATAAAGTTTTCAAACATTAAAACCTAATTTCATCTTCAGCAATAAGAATTACAATTTCCTTTCCATATGCATTTTCTGAGCAAGCAGGGAATGGCAGGTAGCACCAGCAGACAGAAAATTTCAGTGCATTTTAAAGCATCAATAATTGAGTCAAGGAATGTAATAACTTGTGTAGAAGGAAGGATAATCAGATGTCATGCTTTGGGCCAGTGTAGGAGCTGATTTCAGAAAGCAGCCAGAAGTCACTATTTTTGTTTGTTTTTCTTTCTTAGCGTCTGTCAGATTTCTGGGGAACAGACAGGATTCTTATGTGGAAGCATTAACCATATCAGCACCTCAATACCATGCTGGCATCTCAACAATGAAGCCCAAGATGACCCATTCCAAGAATTCCCCACCGGTAGGCACTGGAGATTTAGACCTTGGGCCTGGACTTCCCACGATGACTGGCACCTCACTGAACCCTTGCTGGGGCCTCTGTGAGGTGGGGGTTTCCCCCGGTCCTAGGTGAGGTGCTGGTGGATCAGGTATACGCAGGCCAGGCCCTGATGGAAAAGACCCTGATGCTGGAAAGATTAAGGGCAGGAGGAGAAGGCAATGACAGAGGATGAGATGGTTGGATGGCATCACTGACTCAATGGCACGAGCTTGAGCAAACTCCAGGAGATGGTGAAGGACAGGGAAGCCTGGTGTGTTGCAGTCCATGGGGTCGCAAAGAGTTGGACATGACGGAGCAACTGAACCCCAACAATAAGACCAGTCTCACCTCAATCCTGTAGCCCCCAAGTTGTCTCCTGCAGATCAGAGTGTCCCCAACTCAGTGACTTCAACATCTCTTTGTCACTGTTATGAAACAGGTCAAAAAACCCCTGACCTTAGGCAGGTCACTTAAATTTTCTCTGCACTGCTCCATCTAGGGATGCAAAAATCAATACCTGACCTTTCTTCCTACCAGAGTTTTTGAAAATAAATTGACATGCTAGATATATGAAAGTCTTGGAAAGTAAGGGGGAAAAAAGGATCAGGATAAAAAATAACCTTCCTGGCCAGCCTAAGGACAGAAGCTGACTCAAAGGTTCCCAGAAAGCAATGCACATTTTTCTTTGTTTCTATACCTGCCTTTTATAAAAATTTATGCAACAGATAATGTTTTCAATCTTTTAGTTCAATTATTGTGCACTCTTTTGAGTGTTTTCCTCATTGTTTTATGTATATCTTATCTCCCAAGATTATAACCTGGAGGAAGAAATGGCAACCCACTCCAGTATTCCTGCCTGGAAAATTCCATGCACACAGAAATCTGGTGGGCTACAGTCCACGGAGCTGCAAAGAGTTGGACACAACTGAGCATGCACACAAGATTGTAAGCTTGAAATATCTCACCACAGAAAGAGTAAACAGTAGGCATTAAACATGGTTGACCAGTGGTCTGTACCTGTGAGCAGCGTGGTCTTCAGCCCTAAGGTCTGCTGAAGTATGTCTGTGTGCATAAGCTTCAGCGTGGTTTTGAAGAAACGCCCACCCAACAGCATCCGTACTTCATTGTCCAGGTAATGTGAGAACATGGATTTAGATTACAAATCTCAAATTTGGAAGAAATAATGAATTGAATACAGTGTGACAGAATCCTACACAGTCCAATACGAACAGATTACAGGTGTTTCCCAATCTGACAACAGTAAGGGTCGTTTTCCGAAAGTTGCGATAAATGAATAGATTATAACTGGATGGTCATCATCACTCTCCATCTCGAGGAGAATACCAGGATATGTGAAAATCTGTTTCAAAATATTAATATAGGATCCCAAATATACTTATATACTAATATGTATAGTATATACTTATATACTAATATAGGATCTCAAATATATACTAATATATATAATATATACTTATATACTAATATAGGATCTCAAATATATACTAATATATATAGTATATACTTATATACTAAGATCTCAAATGAGATCAAACACCAATTTTGCCAAGTACACCAAATAAAGATTAGAAATACATAGATAATCATAAATACTTCGGAGTTTTTATTATGTTCTTATCACTATAAATAGGTACATGAAGAGGAAAAAGTCATTGTAGGGACACTGAAGAACAAAATGATTTCCAGCGCCTTTGCAGAGTATTTCCCAATGATCTTGCTAATTCTAGAATTTTCTAGAGGAAACTGTCACCCACTGACTTAGGTGTTGATGTCACGTGTGTCTTTATAGCCTCAAGAAGAATGAAAACAGTCCTGGAGAAGATGATTATTTACAAGTTTGTCATACATATGTGATATATATACTACACATATCACAATATGCAAAATTTCAATCTTCTTCTGTCCACTTAATATACATTCATTGAAGGTTTTATCACATATATATATATAACACATAAGTTACAAATTTATATTCAGTGTATGCGTATACTCTCTCTATATATATATAGTATATGGATGCACAATGCTGCTCAATGCTGGCTATCATTTCAATGATTTCTGTTAAACTGGCATCAATTAAAACGTCACTTCTTTAGTTATTAGTTTGATGAAATTTCTGTTGTATTTGTTCTAAATGTTTTTCATACTTTGTCTTCTGTTCTCATAGATTAAAAAAAACTACAACTTCAAAGCTTGCAATTTCTTTGAGACATTTTTCTTTACTCTCAAGCCTAGGATATATCTCCCATCCACTGTTTCCATTAATATTGTATGGCTTAAAAAATATATCTGGAATTTAATATTATGTATATATACTACACAGCTTTTAAATGGATTTTCTTCCAGAAAGTTGTTCCAGTATCACCCACTGAACAATGCTTGCTCTCTCTGCTTAAAGCAGACGAAGCATCCATAAATATAACAATAGCTAAATTAGATAAATGTAAATGTGCATATTGTTTTATACTCTTTTGTCCTAATTAATTCTAATTTTCAAAATTTATTTCCATTTTAAAAAGGAGCTATAACACAGTGTTCTTGGTTTGGCTTTAGCAATGAATCATTTTTGTATTAGTTCTGATAAGACTAACAAAAAGTGACCTAAAAGTGAGCCTTCTAGAACCTTTCCTACATATATCTCTTTCCCACATTTTTTCTTTTCTTTTTTTTTCTTGCAGTGCCACAAGGCATGTGGGATCTTATTTCCCTGATCAGGGATCAAACTTGTGCCCCCTGCAGTGGAAGGGCTGAGTCTTAGCCATTAGACCGCCAGGGAAGTCCCTCCCACGTATTTCTAATTTGACTTGTATTCCTTCTGGTCAGATTGAAGTAGATCCTTGTGGCATTGTGCTCATTTTGTGTGCCTGTGTGTGTGTGCGTGCGTCTGTGACTCCTCCTTCTTATACCTAAGGAGTCACCAGCTATGCCCGGGACCCTCCCTCAACGGTTATCCGCTGGAATTAGCAGACACCCGGCTGCGCTGAGGCCCAGAAGAACCAAGAGCGACACTCCTGTGCCGTCTGGGCTGGGTCAAAATGCTATCGCTCCAAAGTGATGACATGCCACTTCCACTTGCCAGTCCCCAGGGGCATTCCCCACGCTGCGGGAGGAGGCTTCAGGCTACATCCCTTCATTTTTCTGTCCAGATTTCCCGGGAAGAACGGCACACCAGTTTGGACTGACCTGAGTCTCTGACTAAAATGCAGGTCCTAATTTATAGTGAGGTCCCAAGCTTCACGACTTAATTAACTGAAGGGTCCAGCCTGGATCACAATCCCCTCCCCCACTGAAATATGCTCAAAACACACGCAATCAAACAGCCCTGCAGTCAGTACCCGTGGATTCTAGCTCCTGCTCACCTGCCACTCTGCTCTCCAGGTCAGCAACCACAGTAGCTCTTCACGGGGGCAACACAACCCTGAACTGGGGTGTTTTGACAATCTGCACCGGTATCTTTAATTAGGGATCCTACTGGGTTTTAATAAATTGGTTCAAATTATGCTATTTTTTTTAATACACAGACCAATCCTACAAAATAAAATTGTCCCACAATACTTATGCATTTCAAATGCCCCAGCAGATGACATCAACTGTGGATAATACATTTTCAATACTTTACACCACTATGGGCTGAATGTCCACATCCCCACAACCTCATCCCCAGTGTGATGGTATTGCAGGCAGGGCCTTTGGGGTGAATAGGTCATGAGGGCAGGGCCCTCGTGAATGGGATTAGTGCCCTTATAAAAGAGACTCTGGAGAGGCCCTCTCTCCTGTCACATGAGGACACAGTGACAAGACAGCCTCCAGAAAGACAGGACATGGGTCTCCAGCAGACACCAAGCCCGCCAGTGCCTTCATCTTGGGCTTCCCAGCTTCTAGCCATGAACAATAAATTTCTGTCATTTAAAAGTCACCCCAGCCTACGGTATTTTTGACATAACAGCCTGAATAGACTGAGACAGAAATGTTTCACAAAAAGTGAAATAAAAGTACAGACATTTGAGAAAATATTGTTGTGGAGAGGGAGGATTCAATAGATTAAAGATATGGTCTTGAGTAATGGAACTCTTCATTCACTCCATACAACCCCTTCATGTACTGTAAAATTTTCAGTGTCAAAGTTAGTAGGAAAATGTAATGGAAGTGAAAAGTTAGTTGCTCTCTGTCCGACTCTTTATGACCCCATGGACTGTAGCCCACCAGCCTCCTCTGTCCATGGGATTCTCCAGGCAAGAATACTGGAGTGGGTTGCCATTCCCTTCTCCAGGGGATCTTCCTGACTCAGGGATTGAACCCAGGTCTCTCATATTGTGGGCAGGTCCTTTACCATATGAGCACCAGGGAAGCCCAGAAATGTGTAATAGGAAGTGCTAAATAAAAGCATGTGGACCAGTTGCAATGATGTAAGAGATGAGATTTGAGACTCCTTCTGGGACTTTAACTCAACTACATTACATGGATGAGATCACACAAATGACAAGGATCTCATTGAATTTCATTAGTAAAGGTGATTTTAAAAATATTTAATATTATTGCCAACCTATACATCTTAGTAGCACAATGATATAAATTTATTTTATGAAAATCAGCTACTGAGATATTTATTCATTATGAGATTAGCTGTTATTTTCCCCATCCTCTCATATAATGCCCCCAGAGGCGTACCCAAAAATTCTCTATAGGCATCTGTGTAATAATTTTTTTCTAGTTGATCTTTGAAGAACATTGCATATCATCTCCCAAGATCTTTTTAAGTTATAGAGAACTGATTCACACCTGGACTTTTAGAAGAATTTCCTAAGAATGGATATTTTCAATGAGAATTGTCACTGACTCATGTCACATCATAATGATGTTGACATTACACTTGTAAACAAATCCCAGCTCTTCTGTGAAAACACTTTCTCATTATTTCCATTTCAACACCTTATAATTTCCCAAGGTGTGTTACTTCCATCTCAGTTAAGGCTATTTTCTTCTTTGCCTCATCAGCACAAATAATTCTCACTAGTTATTGTTTATTGTAGCATGACTTTCTACTCCAGCATCCACCTATACCTGTGAATCTTATTTTCACATGCTTCCTGTAAAGAATAGCTTCTGCTTCTCTCATTTCTCTTAAATTCATTGTTATTCACCACGCGTGAGTGTGCGTGACCAGTTGCTTGGTCATGTCCGAATCTTTTGCAATCCCATGGCCTGTAGCCCACCAGGCTCCTCTGTCCATGGGGATTCTCCAGGCAAGAATACTGGAGTGGGTTCCATGTCCTCCTCCAGAGCATCTTCCTGATCCAGGAACCGAACCCATGTCTCCTGCATTGCAGGTGGATTCTTGACCCATTGAGCCATAGGTAGACACAATATCTGACTCCTCTACCATGTGTTTGGAATGTATCCCCGGTGACTCAGTAGTAAGGAATCCACTTGCAATGCAGGAGCTGCAGGAGCTGCAGGTTCACTCCTTGGGTGGGGAAGATCCCCTGGAAGAGGGCATGGCAACTCACTCCATTATTCTTACCTGGAGAATTCTATGGACAGAGGAGCCCAGAGGGCTACAGTCCATCAGACACGACTGAACTGACTTAGCCTGCAAGACATCATTGATTGTAAGACATATTACTTTATGTTAAGACATTTACCACGACATAGAGAACAGGCCTGTGGTTACCAAAACAATGGGGAGCGAAGGACTGGGAGTTTGGGATTAGCAGATGCAAACTGTTATCTATAGAATGGATAGACAAGGTCCTACTGTACAGCACAGGGACCTATACTCAACATTCTGTGATAAACCATAATGGAAAAGAATATGAAAAAAATTTATATATGCACAAATGAACCATCTTACTGTACAGCAGAAATCAGCACAACATTATAAATCAAGTATACTTCAGAAAAAAGTTTAAGAGACTTTGACCAAAACATAGTGCAATTAAATTATGACGTGATGTCTTGTCATTACTTGCAATTTTAGGCAGTGTCATTTTCTGGGCCATTGCATCATTAGTGATGCAATATTTCTTAAAAAGTTTCTCCATTACTGACAGCTAGATTCTCTTCTAAATACCAATGACCTCACTGACACTTTCTTATCCAAGGTGTCAAATGAAGATTTTCAGGTAACAATAGGAAGGCAACTTTTTTAAAATTGCATTTATTAACATTTATTTGGCTGTGCTGGGTCTTCATCGCTGTATGGGCTTCTCTCTAGCGGCGAGCAGGGGCTGCTCCTTAGTCGTGGTGTGCAGGGTCTCATTGTGCTGGCTTCTCTTGCTGCAGAGCACGGGCTCAGGGCACGCGGGCTTCAGGAGCTGCGGTGCAGGGTCCTGGTGGTCCGTGGCATGTGAGATCTTCTCGGATCAGGGATTGAACCCATGTCTCCTAATGCACTGGAGTCTCCACCAGTGAGCCACTAGGGAAGCCCAGGAAGGAATTTTTGATGAGAAATGAACCCAACGCAGGTTGTGACAATAATCCACAGAATTCAAGTTATCAGCTCCCCTGACCAGGAGTGCAAGCGTGCAGGCAAGGATGCCTGTGTCCCATCACCGCAAAGCACCTGTGAGCGCAGATACTGTGAATCAACGGAATAGGGGATCAAGCAGGGCTGGAAACTGTAAGCGTCAGGATCATGGGGCTAATGGGATCCTTCACAGCTGGCTCTTTTTTCAGCTCAACTTTTGCACTTCTAAGTTGGTCACCACCATGATGCATGAAAAGTCTATACTCATTTTGAACAGGTCACTCAACTGGTAGCTACAGAACGCAGTTCACTACATGCTCCCAACAGACCAAGGGATCCTTGGCAGAAAAAAACAGAAAAAAACTCCCCAAACACACCCACAAGCTTTAGTGGAGAGACACTGCTTTAGGGGTTTCAGATGCACTGTGTATAACACAGATAGTATGAAGTTATTCCTCAAGTCATAGACAATTCAGAATTTCTGATCCTGTCATAAAAGAAAACCGGATGAAGGTAGACATGAGTCGGCTCCCTGGCTCTAGACAGCCTGAGAAAGAGCAGGAGTGAGCCACAGACGCGTCAGTAATGTCTTCCTTTCTCTCCTGTTCTAGCTCCAACGGTGGACACCATAGGCTCCTGGACGGAATCCCTTATCAATTCAGATCACCATTAGAGAAAGTTAGACAGAGGGGATGAGCAGACAGGGAAACAAACATTGCAAACCACTCCCACCTCTACAGCAAGCAAACCTTTTCGGACAGACTTTTTAGAAAATGTGTATTTACCTATTTTTGGCTGAGCCTCACAGCTTGTGGGATCTTAGTTCTCCAACCAGAGACTGAACCGGGGCCCACGGCAGTGAGGCACCGAGTCTTCACCACGGGACCACTGGGGAAGTCCCTGCTGTGTAAGTTTTTTTAAAACAAAAAGGGACCACTTTTCTCGATTGACTATGTTGCATGTATAAAGGACATAACCTCTGAAGAATGACTATTTTGCTTTTCACATTACATTGCTTGGGTTTTGTTTTCTCTACTGCCGTTCAGTTGCTGGGCTGTGTCTGACTCTGCAACCCCATGGATTGCAGCATGCCAGGCTTCCCTATCCTTCACCATCTCCCGGAGTTTGCTCCATTGAGTTATGCCCATCGAGTTGGTGATGCCATCCAGCCATCTCTTCCTCTGTCGTCCCCTTCTCCTCCTGCCCTCAATCTTTCCCAGAATCAGGGTCTTTTCCTGAGTCAGCTCTTCGCACCAGGCGGCCGAGCTATCGGGGCTTCAGCAATGAACTCATTTGTATATTTATCCAATTACTTTTTCAAGACACATTTTGAAAGAATAAATATTCTCCCTCAGAGTTTTTTATATTTCCAAATTCCTTTGTAAAGTGTTTGTACACTTTTTTATTTATTTAAGCAGAGGAGAGACTTCATTCCTTTGCTAAAAAGAACACTGTTATAAATTAAAAAGAAAGATCTCCCCAAGCTTATAGACCAAAATAGTAGCCTCATTTTAATTTATATATGTAATTTATTTATCCATATATCTCTATACAGATTTTTTCTATTTTGTGGATTAGTTAGCATTATTTACATATTTTTACTGTTTCCATTTCCATTGATATGCAATTGTACATGTGCTTAGATGAATATTTTTACTGCCATTGCTAGTCATATACCAATAATACAACTAAAGAGTTAATATAAAAAGATTTAAGTATGAATTTTGCAAAAGAGACACAAAAATGAAAAATGTTTGGCAAGAACACTCAAACAAATGAACCAAAAACCTGAGTCATGATCCAATGGATAGCCAACTACAAAATAAATGTACAAAAGTCAACACGGCTTTAGCGAATATGTTCCGTTAGAATACGAAATGGGTACAAGTTTACATGACAAATAATGGCAAATATCTAAATACTTCAACCTACATATATGTTTTTTATTCCCACATGAATAAGACAATCAAGTTCTACTAAAGATAAAAAAACACTTTCAAAAATCAAGAGATACAGCATGCATTTCTGAATGAGAAAACTCAATATTAGAAAAGCATTAGAATTATAGATTGATTTGAAAAGCACACCCATCATAACATTAAAAATAAAGCTTTCTCAAAATTAAACCAAATGTATCAATAATTTGAAAAAAAATTGAAAACACGGGAAGACACATGGCAAATGACTGGAAAAGATTAACAAACAGAAAAAATGAGAAATAAAGGGTGAAACGGTCCCTACAAAATGCCAAAATTTGTATAATTAATTCAATCAACAGAAAGATATTGAATCCTCATATCCCAGACCCTGTTTAAGGCAAACTAATGGTTCAGTGAGCACAGTCCTGCCCTCAGAGAGCTTTCTGTCTAGCAACTGACCGACGTTAACACAGCACGTTAACTGTTAGAACAGACACAGACATACAAAGAGACCTGCAGAGAGGTGCAGACTAACCCAACCCAGCGATATTTGGGTTTATGATCATTCCTGATAACCAGCTCCTTCCTCCTTACCAAGCCTCCCTCCTACCCTCCTGGGGATCTAAACTTTTTCCAGTTCCCAGCTGCTCATTTTCCAGGTTAAAAAGCAAAACAACAGCAACAATGACCAGAAAGCCCTAAAGTCTATTTTAGATGATTGTGGATTTATTATTTAGATTTCCTGATTACCTGTGGACTAGGCTTCCCTGGTGGTTCAGATAATAATCTGCCTGCAAGGCAGGAGACCCAGGTTCAAACCCTGGGTGGGGAAGATACCCTGGAGAAAGGGATGGCTGCTCAGCCAGGTATTCTTGCCTGGGAAATCCCATGGACAAAGCAGCCTGACGGGCTAGAGTCATAGGGTCATCAAGAGCTGGACACGACTTTGCTGTTCAGTCACTCAGTCGTGCCCGACTCTTTCTGACCCCAGGGACTGCAGCACGCCAGGCTTCCCTGTCCTTCACTCTGACCGAGTAACACTTTTACTTTCTTTCAGAACTCCATTCTCACCCCAGGATACCAGGTGATTGAGAACTACCTCTATGACCCAAAGATTTTATCTTTCAATAATTAAAGATGTTTATTCAGTCTTCAGTGTTGGTCTGATAATTTAGGAGTTAATTTTATTCCAATCCAGTAAGTACAAATGAAATTTAAATTAACTTTCCACCATTCTCTACCTGCTTTTTCCTGGTGAAATTCAGCATTTCAGGAGAAAAAAAACCCACAACTTTTCTGGGTGGGCTATTAATAATGGACCACTAGATCTTTTCAGACCCTCAACACTATCATTAGAAGTCCAATGTGCCATCATTTTATAGTCAGTCATTTGTATGAGCTTCTCTGCAATTTAACTCTGTGGGTATTTAAGATTTAAAATGGAAGTCATAAGGCATATCTTCACCTGAAATTAAGCCATTCTTATCACAATATATCACCCAAAACTAATTCTCTTCAAAACCAAGGAAAGCTAAAATATTGAGGATTATCAAATATCTCCCTTACAAACAATTTGATTCTTCTCAGTGACATAAAAGATTACAGGATGAGCACTAGCTAAATATTAAAGAACAAGGTAGGATCAATTCTAGGAATTCAAAGGTAATATTCTTTATCATTTATACTATCATGTAATTCCAAATTCAAAACTTGCACCTTCTACAATTAAATTCGTGCTAAATACAAAAGTACATATTTTTGTGTTCAGATTGATGAAGTAAGATCTGCAACACAGGCTAGATTACATGATGGTAATGTTCTTTGAAAAATGCTGGTTATCAATTTATTGTATTTGCTGATACACTTCAATTATACATGCCATACCAGAGGTTCAGAGAAAACTGGGAAAACCCAGTTAATTTACTCACTGAGCACTAACGGTCATTCTCATATTTAAGAGGAATGACAAAGCAGCATTGATAGAATAACTACTGTGTTCCAGGCACAGTAGTATGTGTTTACACATACATCATGGATTCTTTTCCTTAAAAAAATATGATCAAGTGATTCATTCACGCTGCTGCATGTAGTATGGCTCATTCTTTTGCATTACTTTATAGCATTCCAGTGTACAAACAATACTACCATGTACTTCCTTGGTCTACTTTGATGTCCACCAAAGCTGTTTCCAATTCAGGACTCTGTTAATAATCTTGCTCTGAGTACTTTTGTACACTTCTTTTGGTGTGTATGTGTGTGTTTAGGAATGAGATTCCTGGGTGACAGGACCTGGTCATGGTCAGCTTTAGTGTGTAACAGCGGTTTCCCCAAATGGCTGTACTAATTTACACTCCTATCATCAGAGTATGCAAGTTCACATTGCCATTTTAACTTTTAAACAGGGTTTGGGGAGTGAAACTTCTGGTTACCGAAGGGAAAGAGGTATGGAGCGATAAATTAGGAGTCTGGAAGTAATGTATACACACTATAGAAAGTAGATAATCAACAAGGACCTACTTATAGCACAGGAAACTTTACTCAGTATTTTGTAAGAACCTATAAGGGAAAAGAATCTGAAAAAGTATATACATATATATGACTGAATCACTTTGCTATACACCGGAAACTAACACATTGCAAGTCAACTCTATGTCAATAAAAATTTAATTAATTAATGCAAAAAAGGAAAATCAAGTACAGGGAATAATAAAAGCTTTTATAACGGCAAATAATGTACACAAGAAGACACATCTAGTTTGGACATTGTTGAGACAGGAGGGGGGCCAGGCACAATCTTTAAAAGGAAGACAGAGCCTGAGGACACGACATAAAAGGATTAGAACCAACTAGTTCCAAGCTGGCAGACAAGTCAACTTTCACTAGACCTTGAGCCTCAGTTCTTGTTGTTCAGTCACTCAGTCATGTCCGACTTACTGTGACCCCATGGACCGCAGCATGCCAGGCTTCCCTGTCCTTCACCATCTCCCGGAGTTTGCTCAAACTCATCTCCATTGAGTTGGTGATGCCATCCAACCATCTCATCCTCTGTTGTCCCCTTCTCCTCCTGCCCTCTATCTCTCCCAGCATCAGAGTCTTTTCCAGTGAGTTGGCTCTCTGTATCAGGTGGCCAAAGTATTGGAGCTACAGCATCAGTCCTTCCAATGAATGTTCAGAGCTGATTTCCTTTAGGACTGACTGGTTTGCTATCCTTGCAGTCCAAGGGTCTCTCAAGAGTCTTCTCCAACACCACAGTTCAAAAGCATAAATTCTTCAGCGCTCAGCCTTCTTTATGGTCCAACTCTCACATCACTACTCACTGGAAAGACCATAGCTTTGACTACATGGACCTTTGACTATACTGAGCTTCAGTACACGTTTATTATAACACAGCATCTAAATGACACATCACAGGCATCATGACAGGTACAAAGCCAATCATAAAGGTCAAAAAGTGAAAGGCAGTCCAATTTATGGAAGTCTCCGCTCCTACCCCAAAATAACTCAAATACTCCTCCCACTCATTAGCCTATGAAATTACCTACTCTATAAAAACTGACAGCCATACTCTGGGGCCTCTCTCACTGTCCAAGATGACCACACTCTGTCTGTTGAGTACCTTTCCTCCCTGAATAAGCCTTTGACTTTACTATAGCTTGCTCTTGAATTCTTTCCAGCATGCAGCCAAGAACCCATTGTTGGTGGCTGTCCCAGGGACTCAGACATGACCGGAATGTGAGCATCCTCTCGCACCCCACTCCATTCCCTGCAGCACTGTCATTAGCAGATGATGGAGTAATGATTTTAAAGTTGTAAGTAAAATGACTTTCAACCTAGAACACTTAGACCAGCCAAATTATTAATCATGTTGTTGCTGTTCAGTTGCTCAGTCATGTCCAACTCTTTGCAACCCCATGGACTTACAAAGCCAGACTTCCCTGTCCTTCACCATCTCTTGGAGCTTGCTCAAACTCACGTCCATTGAGTCAGTGATGCCATTCAACCAGCTCATCCTCTGTCATCCCCTTCTCCTCCTGCCCTCAATCTTTCCCAGCATCAGGGTATTTTCCAATGAGTCAGTTTTTCCCATCGTGGCCAAAGTATTGGAGCTTCAGCTTCAGCATCAGTCCCTCCAATTAACATTCAGGACTGATCTCCTTTAGGATGGACTGGTTGGATCTCCTTGCAGTCCAAGGGACTCTCAAGAGTCTTCTCCAACACCACAGTTCTAAAGCATCAATTCTTCAACACTCAGCCTTCTTTACAGTCCAACTCTCACATCCATACATGACTGCTGCTGCTGCTGCTAAGTCGCTTCAGCCATGTCCGACTATGTGTGACCCCATAGACGGCAGCCCATCAGGATCCCCCGTCCCTGGGATTCTCCAGGCAAGAACACTGGAGTGGGTTGCCATTTCCTTCTCCAATGCATGAAAGTGAAAAGTGAAAGTGAAGTCACTCAGTCGTGTCCAACTCTTCAAGACCCCATGGACTGCAGCCCACCAGGCTCCTCCGTCCATGGGGTTTTCCAGGCAAGAGTACTGGAGTGGGGTGCCATTGCCTTCTCTGAGTAAAATGAGAGAAGACTCTCCAAGTGGGAAAGGTGTGAGCTAAGGTAAACAGTGGATCAACCACACAGAGCAACAGAAGGAAGCCTTAGGCTAGCAGCTGTGCACCTAGGGACCTAGTCTGAAGCTGAGGATGGAGGCCTGGGATCAAAGATGTGATGTTTTTAATTATGATGGAGCTAAGAAAAAAAAAACTTAAACACACAAGTTTATCCATCAGAAATACCTGATTGTACGTCTGCACCATGCCTCACTCTGGGTTCAGTTGACACGTCCTTAATGTACATTGCATACTAAACTCTACTTGCTCCATAAAACATCTTGTAGGTGACCCAGCTTCATCTCTGAGGCTCAGTTGACCAGGTAAAGAGAAACAAGCACTTCATGAATTTGCAGGACCCTGCGGGGCTCCTGGGCACAAAAGCCTTTCTGGGTCCTCCATTTCTTGACTACAGGAAATGGGCTTCATTCAGCCTCCAGGACCTTCTCTGGGTTCCAAAAGGCAGTTCCAAACAATTAGAGAAGAGAGGGGGTGCAGAGACAAGGCAGGAACAGCCAAGAAACAGTGCAGCCTTAGGGCAGCGTCCTGGCTCCCCTCAAGGGATACGCAGAAGGCGTCTCTGAGCCGTTTTGCAGGTACTGGAACCCCGGCTGGGTGGGAGAAGTTAACTGTATGCTGCCCACAAGCACAGAGACCCCAGAAGGAACCAGAGGCTGATGACACAGACTCCCAAGGACCTCATCACCAACCAATCAGGTCCACCAGCTGACCAGGCTCTCCTCTTTGAACCACTACTACAAAAACTCCTCACTACCCTTCTGAGGTTGGGACATACAGTTCTGAGGGAACCACACAGTTCTGCCCTGGCCTGGCAGAGGCACTTTCTGAGGCAGATCACAGGGGTGGCGGACTCCTGTGCCCTCAAAGCACCCCCTACCTCCAGGACTAGGGGAGCAGGTCTGCCTTCTTCCCTGAGAGATGCCCGGGGCAACCGAGGCACTCTCAATGGGGCAAGTGAGTTGGCAAGACCTGACTCCCGCTCCTTGATGGAGGGGACCATGCTGGGAATCGCCTTGTCTCCACAGGGCCACACGCTCACCCCTCTCCACTGGTCTGCCTGCTGGCTGGCCAAAGAGCAGAACGCCACAAGGGGCTGATCACTCCACGCCCACATCCGCCACTGCTCTGCCTGGACAACTTTCCCGAAGCCCCGGGGAATCTGGATCCAAGATTAATGAGGGATTCAAGCAAGCTGCTAGGCTATTTCTCATCTCGGGCCGGAACTTCAGGACTCTAAAGTGATGGGTGACCGGTCCAGAGCCTGCAGAAGGCTTGAGTCTGCACAGGCAAGATGAGAAATGGACCCAGAAGTAGCCAGAATGCTTCATGATCCTGGCTAGCACGGATAATTCATTCAGCTGCACTAAAAACTCTCTCTTCCGAAACAATTCAGAGAGGACGCCTAAGTAACTAAATTGGTCCAGGCCTCAGCAATGTCTCTCTCGCAAATGTCTTAAGAAAGGATTGTAATAAATATGACAGGAAATTTATCATGGCCATCACAACTCATTATCGTCTCTTTAATTCCTATTCCAGCATCAGGAACTGTACTCATCTCCTTTCCTCTCAATCTAAGAGTATGAGGCAACTTCACGTGACAACCCATCCCATGGGGAAACATTTTATGTCAACCCAGCTCTCTGCATCAAACTCCAAATGGAAACCTAGAGGACCAGTGTGCAGAATCAATCAACCTAAGAACCCTATTCTGTCCACGATGACACATCCCTCTGGATTGAGCCCCAGTCTGGATTCTCACTTCATCTTTCTCTTCTGCAGGCTTGGGAGAGAACTGGTCCTCATTTTATAATGCCCAGACTCTCCGGGTTGGTTGGTTACTCTTATTTCCTCCTCGGCCACCACTTCTGGTTATTCTCATATCTGTTGAAGCTTCACCCAAGTGTTGGGCAAAGGTCTATGGGAATCTAAGTGAGTGTGCTATAAATACTTGTTTAATGAATGTATAGACACCTATTATGTGCTACGAATTGTATTTCTTCTTTAAATTTTGTTTGTTTATGGTTGGTTGGGTCTTTGATGCTACACATGGGCTCTCTCTAGTTGCAGCAAACAGAAGCTACTCTCTATTTGGGGGGCTTTGTCTTCTCATTACAGTGGCTTCTCTTGTCGCAGAGTAAGGGCTCTGGGGTGTGCAGGCTTAAGCATCCGCAGCATAAGGGCTCAGAAGCTGTGGCTCTCAGCCTGCAGAGAAGAGAGGGGGTGCAGACAGGCTGAGTCACCCCGAGGCATGCTGAATCCTCCCAGACCAGGGACTTGAACCTGTGTCCCTGCATTGGCAGGTGGATTCTTAACCACTGGACCACCAAGGAAGTCCACAAATGGTGTTTTTTTTTTTTAAACTAACTCCAACTAGACCTCATTCTTGATTTCACTGATTTCAAAAGGCTATCTAAAAATTAAAAGACACAGCTAAAGAATTTGGGGCACATTAGTTGTTTTATTGTTTGTTTGTTTAACAGTTCTGTAGTGAAGTCTTTCTCAAACCCATTATTGTGTTCATATAAACTGTTAATTTCAAGAAGATCAACCGCCCCACCAACTTATGGAATCTTGGCATCATTTCTTTGCTTTGGAGGTGAGTTCAAGGGTGTGCTCTGTAGGGGTGCAATTCCAGCACGTCTGTTTCCTTGGTTTGTAAGACATGATGTCCTTTGGATTCACTGCTTTTCTCTGGAAACCTTCACACTCAGTTCCCATGATGCTCCTTTCTGTTTGCATTTAAAAAAAAAAAAAAACAATGACCAGTTTCACACTTTTCTTCACACGCCTGTCTCTGTAGCCCTAACTTGTTCAAAAGCTCTTTATTATGAAATAGTTTTAGTCTTACAAAAACAGCTGTAGTATAGGAGAGAATTCCCATGTCCCCTAATGTTGGCATCTGTACAGCAGCAAAGTTAGGAAATTAACATCGCTCCAATAGGCTTAACTGAGGAATGTGCTGGATTTCCCCAGGTTTCTCACGAAGGTCCTTTTTCTGTTCCAGGACCCAGTCCTGGATCCCAAGTTGTGTGAGAGACCATTCACTTGTTAGGTTCTCCTTCAGGAGAGCGTGAACCTTCCCCCTCCCCCAACCCTGAGAAGCAGCCCCAGGGGCTTCAGGTCCCACCTGCCAGCACCCAACCTCCACCCATTCACCAACTCTTCAGGTGGAATTCTTCCCTAGTAAGCAATTGTTTACACCCTGTCCTGCCAACTGCTTTTGTCTCTCCCTAGAGGTGGGTCTGTTAACTGCCCTGAAACCTCATATCTCTTAGAGATTCAAAAAAAAAAAGTCATGAACATTCACGTCCACTGACGTTTTCTTCATTGTAAGGGTGAATGTGATACTCTTTCCAGCTTCTTTAATTTAAAAAAAAAAAATTATTGAGGTATAGTTGATTTACAGTGCATCAATTTCATATTGATTTCTTTTGGACCTTCTTTTCCATTATGGCTTATCACAGGATATTGAATATAGTTCCCTGTGCTGTACAGTAGGATCTTGTGGTTTATCCATTTTTTCAGCTCTTAACATCCCTGGGCTTCCCTGGTGGCTCAGCTGGTAAAGAATCCGCCCACAATGCGGGAGACCTGGGTTTGATCCCTAGGCTGGGAAGATCCCCTGGAGAAGGGAACAGCTACCCACTCCAGTATTCTGGCCTGGAGAATTCCATGGACTGTATATTCTGTGGGTTCACAAAGAGTCGGGCACAACTGAGCAACTTTCACCAACGTTCCTGAGCAGAAACTGGAAATTTTTCTCACATTTTAATACCCATAAGCTGATGATTTTCAAGCTGAAACCTCCGAAAGTGACCGTTTTCCAAAGCAACAGACATGTAGATGTGGACACATTACATGGATGGCTCTATTTGCCTCCCAACCGCTCCTCTCTCATTTTCCTCTGTCTCAGCAAATGACACCAGCACATACCTTAATCATGCTAGAATAGTGAGCGATTCTCACCAGAAGCACTGCTGTGAGATGGTACCTGAGCTCCTGACAGAGCCAAAGGAAAGATAAATACACAGGAAAATATGTGTGGGAAGTAAGAGAGATCCTTGTCATTATCTGTGGATAGAATTCAAATGTGCAGGATCAACCCAAACTTACCATTAGGACTAATCAGAGAGTGGTGAGATTAATGGATACAAGATATATTTGTGAAAATAAATGACCTTTCAGCAAATGAATCGAAGCCACAGCTTCTACAACAGCAGGACACTGCTACTGGACAATAAGGTTCTTCTAACGCACTTGATTTATTCAATGGTCAAGTCAACTACCGCCCAAATTGCTAAATGACAATTTTGATTAACTGACTTCCTTTCTATCACTTACTATCTAGAATGGTGTTAGTAGGGGATTCCCAGTTGGGGCTAGTGGTAAAGAATCCACCTGCCAATGCAGGAGACCAAGGAGATGCCAGTTCAATTGCTGGGACAGGAAGATCCCCTGGAGGAGGAAATGGCAACCCTCTCCAGTATTCTTGCCTGGAGAATTCCATGGACAGAGGAGCCTGGCTGGCTGCAGAGTTGGGCATGACTGAGCACACACGTGGCATGGTGTGAGCGTGAAGCATGGTGTGAGCATGAAGCAGTGGGGTCTCGAGTCTAGGTGTGAGCATGGAGCGGTGAGGTCTCGAGTCTA
>ML663587.1:30810-69948 GCA_007570785.1 Antilocapra americana
GGTCTCGAGTCTAGGTGTGAGCATGGAGCGGTGAGGTCTCGAGTCTAGGTGTGAGCATGGAGCCGTGAGGTCACGGTGAGGTCTCGAGTCTAGGTGTGAGCATGGAGCAGTGAGGTCACGGTGAGGTCTTGAGTCTAGGTGTGAGTATGGAGCGGTGAGGTCTTGAGTCTAGGTGTGAGCATGGAGCAGTGAGGTCTTGAGTCTAGGTGTGAGCATGGAACAGTGAGGTCTCGAGTCTAGGGTCTGAAGCCCAGACCTGCCTCTTCATGGACAGATGACCACGAGCAGGTTACTTAACGTCCCTGAGTCCTTACCAGAGCGCTTGGAGGACCGCCGTGAGGGTTAGGGAAAGAGATACACTCCTGGCACAGAGTTCTCCATCTTCTAATCCACAGAGACACCATCTGCCTTTTCCTCCCTGGTCACTGCCTATTCACAAGGAATACTTCCTCCTTTCTCAAATCGCTACACTTTACCAATTCCTGGGCCACCATAAATGTTCATTACAGACTCCTAACTGCATTTTCATTGCTGCCCAGATACTGCTTTATTGATCCTGGATCAACTCTCTAGTTATAACCCCACACCCAGACCCAAATAATTGTTTCTCTTCTGCAACTCTAATTGCATCACCAATTTTCTAACTTTGAATCTAATACTTCAGAAACTGACATCCATGTAGACCAGGGGTCCCCAGCCTCTGGGATCTAACGCCTGATGATCTGAGGTGGAACTGCTGCAGTAATGACAGAAACAGAGTACACAATAAATGTGATGAGCTTGAATCATCCCAAACCATCCCCCCTACACACACACACTGCGCTACACGGAAAAACTGTCTCCCAAGACATCGGTTCCTGGAACCAAAAAGGTCAGGGGCTACTCATTTCACAGATAAAGAGAGCTCATGTTGCTCCAGTGTGCACTCAGTCAGGCACTCTTGACCGCCGGGGCTGCCTTCGTACCCCTGTGACACATCAGCTCCGGTGTCCTCTTTACAAGAGACACGACGAAAATGGAGGTGTCTGGAGCCATCAACAACAGTGCCGCAAAAGGAATGTGGAGTGGCGTCAATTTTAAAATCTGTGTTGAAAAACCCAAACAGAACTTTTTGGCCAGTCCAATAGTCTCTGGTAGATTTATCCAGAATAAGATTTCAAAGTCTCCCAGAATACCCAATCCAGATACACAGAGCTTTTCCCACTTTTGTGACAGACACTTTGAATGTTCTATTTTCAAAGTTGCCTTCAGGGTAGCAATTTACTCAATCTATCCCTTAAAAAATGAGGCTTCCTTGGTGGCTCAGACTAAAGAATCTGCCTGCAAAGTAGGAGACCTTGGGTCAGGAAGATCCCCTGGAGAAGGGAATGGCAACCCACTCCAATGTTCTTGCCTGGAAGAATCCATGGACAGAGGAGCCTGGGGGGCTATAGGCCACAGGGTCACAGAGAGCGAGACAGGACTGAGCCACGAACACGCTCACTTTCAGCCCTTAAAAGCCCTCATTCAGCAGGGAGATGAACAATGGGTATTTTCTGCTCTCCTGGATAAAGGGAAACATGACTCACTACGGCAAAAGGAGGTACCAAGCAGGAATCTCTCGACTTCACACGCCTACTTACAACTCCCGCTCAGCCCCGCCCCATGCCTCTTTTCCAGCTACTGAATGTCACGGTGACATTTCCGTGTTTGTAATAATATGCGATTTACAGACTGTGGCTGGGTCATTTTGCATTTTCTATCAATCATTGTCTTGACTCTCCTCAACTTTTGCCTCTGCAGCCCAGGAGAGTATGTGATGGGACAGCTCAGAGCTCCACGAAGCACTCTGCAAATTATTAAGTGGATTCTGATGTGGCTAGAATTCAGATAGCTATTTTAAAATATATAGCAACTATTTAGAAGGATGGAGTGATTTTGATAATGTCCTGGTGAACTATAACTTAAAGAGAACACAATTTTATTGATGTAGAATCACCAAAACGTGTGAGCAAGGAAACACAGGTTTTCTTTGCCTGTATTTCTTGGCCCATTTCTTAAAAAAATAACGAGAGAAAAATTCATTGTTTTATAATGATAAAGTTTATAACTCTTCTACTCTACTGATCCAATTGGATTTTGGAAGTGTTGCCTCTCTTAGCACTAGTCAAAGTCAGAGATGAGAAACTCAGCATACATGAATACGATGGGATTTATTATTTTCACTTAGGAAGTCAATATCATTTAGCAATGAAGATTTGCTAAATACATTTTTAAAAAGCCTGGGGATCCCTCACTATTTGGATCTACTCTCCTATCATCAAAGTTCTTCAGCATCGTCACAAATATTTCTTGACCATGAACTAAGGGCAGTTTTTATTTTATTCCACAAATAAAAATATATGCAAATATACAGAGATGGTCCTCAAGCTTTTTAGTAATAAAGCTGAATTGTTGTTGTTCTTTAGTTGCTAAGTCATGTCCAGCTCTCTGCAACCCTCTGTCACCCACCAGGCGCCTCTGTCCATGGGATTTCCCAGGCAAGAATACTGGAGTGGGTTGCCACTTCCTCCTCCAGGGGAATCTTCCCCACCCAGGGATTGAACCCAAGTCTCCTGCACGGCAGGTGGATTCTATACTGCTGAGCCACATGGGAAGTAGATAAGCATAAAATACACTTAAAATAATACTATTTTCTAGGCCCTTGGAGCCCATCTAAACAATAAAACTCTAATAAAAGTGGTTAAACTCTGGAAATGCTGATCCCTTGGTGATGGCCACAAAGCTGTTGGGAGCACAGTTGACTATGTCAAGAAGCCCATTCTCTTCTCAACTATTTCAATCCTCCTTTCCAAATGAATGGCGCCAAATTTTCTAACCATGGATTGAAGAATTGAGGGAACACTAAATGCCAACTGGGACCAAGGCTTTCCCAAACAGAAAGGCTTCCAATGATTTGTCACAACTACACAACCAAGGGCATCCTGTAACATGGGATGCATCAGTGTCACCATGATACATCTGAAAGCAGTGGGGCCTTGCTACTCAGAGGGTGCTCTGGGAGAGAGAATACCAGAGCAAAGGCAAAGAGGACGGCGTCTGACAGCTGCCCCAAGATGCTGGACCAGCTCTTCTTGCTCTTCAGTCGCTAAGTCCTGTCTGACTCTTTGCAATGCCATGGACTACAGCACACCAGGCTTCCCTGTCCTTCATTATCTCCTAGAGTTCACTCAAATCCATTCCCATTGAGTTGGTGATGCTATCTAACCATCTCACCCTCTGTCGTCCCCTTCTCCTCCTGCCCTCAATCTTTCCCAGCATCAGGGTCTTTTCCAGTGAGTCAGCTCTTGGCATCAGGTGGCCAAAGTATTGGAGTTTCAGCTTCAGCATCAGGCCTTCCAATGACTATTCAGGACTGACTTTCCTTAGAATTCATTGGTTGATCTCCTTGCAGTCCAAGGGACTCTCAAGAGTCTTCTCCAACACCACACTTCAAAAGCATCAATTCTTAACATTTAGCTTTCTTTATAGTCCAGCTCTCACATCCATACATGACTACTGGGGAAACCATAGCTTTGACTAGACAGACCTTTTTTGGCAAAGTGATGTCTCCGATTTTTAATATGCTGTCTACATCGGTCATAGTTTCCTTCCAAGGAACAAACACCTTCTAATTTCTGGACTAGGCCTATATAGAAAACAAGTGTGCTCTGAGCGTGAGTAGCAATAGTTTTATTGCAGGGCTTTCTAAGAAATGCAGATCTTGGGGCCCACCATCAAACTACTCAGTCAGAACATGTGTTTTTTAAAAAACATCTATTGATTTATTTATTTGACTGCAACAGGTCTTAGCTGTGGCACACAGGATGCATGCAGGATCTAGTTCCCTGACCAGGGATTGAACCCAGGCCCCCTGCATTGGGAGCCTGGAGTCTTCACCCCTGGACCACCAGGGGATTCCCAGAATATGTGTTCTTACAAGAAATCCCAATTGAGGAGCATGCACAGCAAGGACTGAGAAGCTCCACAGCAGAGGGGCATTAGCAGGAAAAGTGAGTCAGCTAGTCAAGGATTGCTACCTTCCTTGGATACACATGAGTGGGCAGGCAACTCCCAAGTAAAGAAAAGGTACACTTTCCACTTGGGTGAGAATATGCCTGTGCTCCTTAGATAAAGCACAAGCTCAAGCCAAGAGCTGTGTCCTCCAGTAACCAGCAGAAACCCCATGAATTCTTTTCAAGTCACATAAGCCAAGATCTTTCCTCCCAATCAATGCACACCCTGAGCTTAGACAGCACTCTCCACGGTTGCGCATTACCCACTGACCAGCAGTCTTACCACCCCAAGTAGAAAGAGAAGCAGGCCTAACAGGATCTTCAGTCTCAACTGAGGCACCGGAAGTTTAGAACGGTAATGATGATCACCAGGCATGTACAGCCCAACAGGTCTGTTAGACGGGCAGTCAAGGAAATGATGCGAGGGGCTTGAACCCCGAGGACACACAACGGCCATCACCCGCCTGAGAGGACACGTCCAACCCAGAGCCCTGGTGGGGCCCCTGACACCTGTATCTTTCTGGAAAAGACGAGGAAAAGGAGAGCTGCAGGTCACCTCTGAGCACGGAGTGCCCCCTGGGGAGCTTGGAACAGGGGCCTCGGAAGCATAGCAGTGGTACCCAGATCCCACCAAGACAAATTTAAAATTGGGAAGCAGAAACCAGCGTGCCTCTCAGACAGCTGATGGGAAGAGAGGGAGCAAGCTGAGCCAATAACAGTGAAGGGACACGTGGCGCTTCTCATGGACCAGAAACGGACCGGGTGGGAGACAGGGCCCAGAGCTACTCAGCCAGGGGCCCCACCCAACAGAGCAAAGCACCTAGCTTAGGGTGGACCCCAGGAAGCATGAGGGCGGAGATGGCGTCACGGCCAGGAAGATCCAACAGTCACCTGTTAGTGTCCTGTGTGAGCCTACCCCATGAAGACAGCCTGAAAACTCTTCAGGAAAAAAAAAACAAGGTCAGTTCTGGGCGTATGCCACATCCAGGGCAACCTGGGCAGTACTCACTCCGCCTTTCTCCTCATTCCTTCTCTGCCTGAACTCAACCGTGGACAAACGACAAACAGGGACTGGTGGGTGCAGGAAGGAGTGCACCAGGAAGGAAGTCTGGAGAAGCCCCCCGCCCTCCCCATCGCAGGCTTGCAGACCTGAAGCAGGTCAAGCTGGGAGGGAGGCGGAGCCTGTCTGCATGAATTCCGGAGTTAATCTTAGTATACAAGGCTGGCCTGGGCATTTTAAGGGCTTCCCTGGTGGCTCAGACAAAAGGAATTTGCCTGCCATGCCATGCTTGCCATCCCTGGGGTCAGGAAGATCCCCTGGAGGAGGAAATGGCAACCCACTCCAGGATTCTTGCCTGGAGAATCCCATGGACAGAGGAGCCTGGCGGGCTACAGTCCACAGGGTCTCAGAGTCAGACATGACTGAGCGATCAACACACACTCACACTCATCTGTAATACAAAAGAACACAGAAAAGGCTAAATAGCTTCACAAATCTGGGTACCAACCAGTCAAAACTTGTTTCAAAGACACACTGGAAAAAACCAATAAGTTTGTCTCCTGATGATTCCAAGAGTCGTCGGATGCAGTCAGTAGAAAGCGGAGCAGTCACTGAAGAAAGAGATCAGGTCTCACATTTACTGAACACCCCCCCACACACACCCCGTGCTTTATATATTCCACACCATTTTTGTTAGAGATAATTGCACTGAGAAAATTATAGAAACCCCTGAAAGTAGCTCAAATTAAACCAAATGAAAACAATAACAAATATATTGTAGAGGTAATCTAGATTTTTTCTGGGCACCCCCGGTGCATTTGAGACCTTGTCCTGCCCTCATCTTAAACCTGTATTCAATGTTACATGAAAAGACCCAACTCCAGTTGCCGCAGAAAGCCCATATTGAGCCACGCAGCACATCAGCGAGCCCAGAGGTTTTTCTTGCCACTTCTCTGAAAAGGGAGATACAACACCCAACATTTCTATTCCATTCCCCAAGGTACAGCTCCTGGCTGCCAGCAACATCATCTTTTTCTGTCTTGTTCCCTTTTATCTCTTGCCACAAAGGCTCACAGATACCCTCTATTTTTCTGATAAATTCAGCTCTTGGCGAGCTCTCTCCAATAATACCCTGGAACGTAGCCATCACTCCCACTCCTGCTTAGAAAGCAATTCAGTGACTTCTTTTCCCTCACTTGTGTCTCTTGAGACATAAAGTAAGAATGCAAAGAAGTTTAACAAAAAGTTTGTTCCACCAAAACAATTCTATTTGGTAGGAGAGGGGAGACGGAATAAACGTGGGAAATCTTGCTAGAAATTTCAGATTTTCTTCATTTTCTATCAATTGTACATATTAGTACATCTCAGGAAGCAGAAGGAGCCTAAAAGGAAATATAGGGGCATAGAGATAGGCTCAAACTGTGGTGCTGTAGAACTCTCCAGAGTCCCCTGGACAGCAAGGAAATCAAAGCAGTCCATCCTAAAGGAAATCAACCCTGAATTCTCATTGGAAGGACTGATGCTGAAGCTGAAACTCCAAAACCTTGGCCCCCTGATGCAAACAGCTGACTCACTGGAAAAGACCCTGGGAAAGATTGAAGGTAGGAGGGGAAGCGGGTAACAGAGGATGAGATGGTTGGATGGCATCACCAACTCAAGGGACATGAATTTGAGCAAACTCCGGGAGACAGTGAAGGACAAGGAAGCCTGGTGTGCTGCAGTCCATGGGGTCGCAAAGTGTCAGATACGAATTAGCAGCTGAACAGCAAAGACAACAACAAAGACCAGCTTCCTGTGAACTGTAATCGGAAGTCTGAAAATGAGGCCAGGTCCTTTGAGCCTCACCATGCTGTCACCTCTGCTGCTCCCCTTTCTTTCTCCCACCTGTCATCCTTAGCATCTCCTGACGGTACACGGCTGTCAGGGTCTATGTGATCTTACATGGAGGCTCAGCATGACGGTACACGGCTGTCAGGGTCTATGTGATCTTAAACGGAGGCTCAGCTCACCCTGCACATTTCAGCCCTGGTCTAAACAGCTGTGTTCAGGAGAAGGCTGAGTCCTCTGCTTTAAACAGGAGAGCAGAGGCTGTGGGCAGGAGTCTACGCTCACCGACCTTAAAGGACCCGGGAAGCAATGAATAGCATCTCTGTTACACACGTGTCCAGCGGGCAGCTGACGAGTGAATCAAGAAAGAGATGTCATGGCACCCCCCAAAGCGTGATACAGCGTGGGAGATGATACCCACTGCTGAGTTGTTTTTATTTTCATTTTTTTCATATCAGGTCCCTTTTGCTGATTTCTCAGGCTCCTGACTATTACACAGAGGAAATTAAGCACAATTCCTTTACTGGAAAGAACCGGAATCTATTCTCACGGGTCACCAATAAAAAGCACCAGGAGCCAATACAGACAACGTTACATCATAACGGTCTGTTAGAACTCTACGGGTCCCTGAGCTGCCAAAGATCACAGTTGTGAGTCCACAGACAGAACGAGTCTGTTGCACGGAGCCTCGAGTCTGCGTGCTCTGTGACTGTAGGGCACGTGGAAAGGACAGTCAGCAACGTCTCTGCTGCCCCCACAGACACTACTGAGCACTCTCTGCTCTGACCAGCTGCAGGCCCACAAGGCAGCCTTACTCATTTGAAACACCCCTGGTATTCTACTCTATTGTTTCCTGTCTCATCTCTAAAGATCCTATCTCATTAACAAAAGTAGCAGCAGTTTTTTTTTTTTTTCTAAGTATCACAGGTAAGGAAGACAATGCCCACAAAATATATCAATAAAGGAACAGGTAGACTTAAGGGGTGAAAGAAACATAGGTTGAAGCTACCAAGTAAACAAATTCAGTACTATTTATTATTTATGTTTTCAGTTTGAATACATTTTTGAATATTTTCTTGATTTTACCATGGAACTCCATTTTCTCAGTTGAAAAAAAAAGAAGAAATAAAAACTTAGGTGTCTACCTTAGTGGCTGCTGTGAAGGTGAAATAAGCTAACATTCAGGAAAAAAATAAGAAAAATGGAAGGAGGGAGAAAGGTACCTCAAACTGTTGGTTGTGTCTTCGGTTCATTTAGAATCTTCCCATTTCGGCCTCAGTTTTATGCCAGATATTCATAATATGTGTTTGCTTTTACACTAAAGTGTGAAGGACTCCCACTGGCTTAGCATTTCCACTGAGTATATTTTAGTACAGAACTGCCTTTGATTTCTGCCCCGGAAGTGCCTTAATAATGGCGACCACCTTGCTTGTGGCTCATTCTGGGGATGGAATATTTGCAGTTAAGAGCTTGGTGGGGCTCAGAAGCCCAGCGGATGTCCTCAGTTTTTACATTAAAAAAAAAAGGCCCAGAGAGTTTCAGTCACTTCCTTGTGAGTCAATCCATACAGAAGACATAGCTCAACCAACTGTGAGGTCCAGTCTTCCCCCTTTTCCCTTATTGACACACTTTCTCAGTAAGTAATCCTTCACCAAAGGAGTTTTTCCACATGAGCTCATACGTTTGAGATGACTTTAAGAAAGGCTCCCTGCATCTTCATTTTCTATTTTATGAAAAATAAAATTTAAAAATACAAACTTGCTCTGTTGCATTCACATTTTGTGACATCACAAAATGATATCCCACTCAGATATCACTTTAATCATCTGGTAATCTCTAAGTATCTAATGCCCTCTTAGTATTGCATTTGAATATTTCATTTTAAAAAAAGAAGTTTGGGATTCACAGTACACACTTTATATATTTTATATATCTACATATATACAGTTTATATATATATATATATATATATATACACACACACACTATGGTGTTTCAGTAGTCATGTATGGATGTGAGAGTTGGACTATAAAGAAAGCTGAGCACAGAAGAATTGATGCTTTTGAACTGTGGTGTTGGAGAAGACTTTTGAGAGTCCCTTGGACTAAAAGGAGATCCAGTCAGCCCATCCTAAAGGAAATCAGTCCTGGGTATTCATTGGAAGGACTGATGCTGAAGCTGAAACTCCAATACTTTGGCCACCTGATGCGAAGAGCTGACTCATTGGAAAAGACTCTGATGCTGGAAAAGATTGAAGGCAGGAGGAGAAGGGGACGACAGAGGACGAGATGGTTGGATGGCATCACTGACTCAATGGACATGGGTTTGGATAGACTCTAGAAGTTGGTGATGGACAGGGAGGCCTGGTGTGCTGCAATTCATGGGGTCGCAAAGAGTTGGACATGACTGAGCAACTGAACTCAACTGACACACTATAATTTATAAAGCAGATAGGCAACAGGACCTACTGAACAGCACAGGCAACTATATCCAGTCTCTTATAAAAACCTATAATGAAAGAGTAAATAAAACTAAACCACTTACTGGGCACCTGAAATTAATACAACATTGTAAATCAACTAGATTTCAATAAAAATTGTTTTAATTAATTTTTTTAAGAATTTAAAAATGATGATGGAGATACTGAGACAGCATTATAACCGTGTGCCATGAAGGTAATGCAGACTTTCTACGGCCCTAAGAATGTGGGGGCGGGGATGAGCAAGGTGTTAGATAACTTTCCTCCACCTCCGTTGACTGAACACAGATTTCTAGGCCCTTAGTCAAAAATAACATCAGATTTGAGGTTTACAAGATACAAGATGTGAGATTATTAAAACACTGCACTCGAGGTCCAGCTTTTGACTTAAATAATTTGAACAATCCAGCATGTTAGATTTAGACCAGAAAAACAATTACTTCTCATTTACGGCCCTCTATTCCTGGAAATTTAACTTATGCATGAGCTTATATTTGTTTTATGCATTTTACTGAGAAAACGAGGACAATTAAAATTTTAAAAATCAATAAAATGTATAACCAAAATAACATAAATAGCTTTTCACTAATATCCTGGAAGTCATTACAGCAATTTATGTTTTATGCATCCCATTAAAGTTTCTAAAATTCTCCAGCATGATTTAGATTCTGGGTAGTAAAAAGAAGTTACTTTTTTTTTTATTTATATGGGTTTTCTTTCCTATTTCTTTCAGTAATTATCAACCAAAAGAGGAAGCCACTTGTTTAGCATGAAGAACTATGGTTGGTGGGACTTCCCTGGTGGTCCTGTGGCTAAGATTTCATGATCTCAATGCAGGGGACCTGAGTTTGATCCCTGGTCAGGGAAATAGGTCCCACGTGCTGAAACTAAGACCCAGTGCAATCAAATAAATAAGTAAAAATAAATACTAAAGAACTATGATTGCCAAGTCAAACTCAGAAAGAAAGACAAATACCATAGGCTATCACTTATATGTGGAATCTAAAATATGAAGCAAATGAACTTATCTATGAAACAGACTCACGGATGTAGAGAGGAGACTAACAGCTGCCAAAGGGGAGGAGGATAAGGGAGGGGTGGACTGGGGGTTTGGGTTTAGCAGATGCGAACTAGCACATACAGAATGGACAGACAACCAGGTCCTACCTGATAGCATGGGTAACTGATGGAAAAGAGCATGAACAAGGGTGTGTGCACGTATGTGTAACTGAATCACTTCGCTGCATACTAGAAATCAACACTGTGCGTTAGATTACTAGAAATTGACACTGTACGTTAGGTCAGCTAGGCTTCAGTAGAATAAATATATGCATCAGTAAAATCAAGTTCGGAGGATGCTCTCTGATGGGAGAGCTAGGCACTCCCACAGAGGATGACAGACACCCATCAGCCGTTAGCATCAGGGAAGCTGGGAACTCAGCGAGAGATATCTGCTGAAGTCCTGGTAGGCCCAGGGATCAGAACAGGTAGAGAGCCCTGAAATTCAAGCCACAAGACAAGCTGGAGCGATCCGATAAGCAGAAGTCACGCCGGACACCTTCTCAGCTGAATTCTAGCTCTGGGCTATGGTCGGTCCCAGCACAGGGAGGGTGCTAACGAAGTAAAATGTGTGACGGAGGACAGAAGGCAGGAAGTGAACCAAGTTATGACAGCGATAAATCACAATCCACAAGCTTCGTGTGCATCTGTGATGCCCAGAGCAGCTTGTGAGTCACGGCTGACCTAACCATTAGGGAGGCTGCCCACAGAGATGAAGTCGGTGACTCAGCTGCGTCCTCACATCCAGGAGGGAAATCCTCTCACCCACGAAAAGGAGGAGGAGGTACTTAACTCCAAAGTGTAGACTGAGGAAAAGCTTGGAAAGTGGGTGAAATGCCTCGTGAAGGGAAGCTCCCAGATCTAAACAGGAAGGGGCAGGAAAGAGGGGGAAGGAACTAGGTGTTATACTTAGGAGAGGGGAGATCATTAAATTGAGCTTTGTTGTGTGTGTGTGTGAAAGGGGAAAAAAGGATCAAATGAGAACCTTTAGATGTAACAATATATGATTGATCAAAATGTGAACTTTGGAGAACATACATCAGGAAAAGGTAAGCAAGAAGAAGAGGAAAAAGTGACAGAAGAGGAAACAGAAAGAGGAAAAGAAAAAGAAAACCCATAAAACGAGAATCAACAAGAAGAGAGGTTCACAAAGATTTAACCAGTCTTGGGGAGGGGGAGATAGGAGGGAACAGCAACACTGGCAGGAATGGCATTGGTTGACCCTTGTTTCCTGCATGTGGTCCCGAAGTGCAGAGGAACATTAAGTTGTCTACTAAAAATTTATAAAAAATAAAGTTAGGAGTAGGTCTAGTGAGAAACTTGATTCCACTGATTCTAGGGCTTCCAATAGGGGAAGTCACCCAAACCCCTGATTCTGAAGTCTGGGCACTAAATTTACTGATGGGAAAAACATGGAGAGTCCCAGTCCCAACAATAGCTGAGTTAAGGTCTTGACAAACCAGCTTCACAAGTACAGCTGTCAAAACACAAAACACACAATCTGAAGGCACTCAGCAACCCAAAGTGAGCAGATTTTGCAGGGACAAGGTCTGCGGCAACTACTTTAGGTAGAAAGTTGGGGGTGGGGTGGATTCTAGAATTAGCAAAATCAGTGGGAGCATCTCAAATTCTGTGCATAAGTGCTGCCCAAATGGCTGGCTGCCCCCCACGCCAGCCACGTGAATACTAGGGGGGTTCAAGTTGGCTCGATAAGGATAATAGAGCACAATACAGGTAAGTTGCTGTTCACTTAATTGCCCACATTAGGGAGAATCCAGCGTCTCCACCCAACATTCACAAGGTCAAGCTAAAATTGAAAATGACTCAACATAAAAAGAAACTAAAAAATGTGACCCATCCTCAACAACGAAGCACCAGCAACTCCGATGGGTCCCAAGAGAACCCAGATGTTAGAAAGCGGGGGTTTTAAAGCTGAGACTACAGTGAGGCCCATCAATTAAAGGGAAATGGGACTCGCACAACAAACAAAAAGACGGCAAATCTAAGCGAGGGAATCAGAGCAAAGTGGGGATTCTAGAATCGAGAATACAGCATCTGGAGGAAACCACTGGAAATGCAATCAGTAAAATGGAGAACGCGGAGCACAGAGAGTGGAAACTGAGCAAAAGATGCGATTGTATCTGAAGATGAGGGAGGAAAAACAAACACCGGCAGAACGAGATGAAGTGTCTAACAGAGGTGTCATTGCCATCCCAACAAATTAAGAATAGGACAGGAAAAAAAAAAACACTCAAAGTAATAATGGCTGCGATATTCCCAAATGTGGTGAATTTAAACGTTCCAGATGATCTATGACCCCGTGGCAGGACACATAGGAGGAGAATCATGCCCAGGCATGTAACACCCAAACACTGAAAATCCAAGATAAAGAGAAAATCCTGACAGCAGACATAAAAATGGCACCTTACACCCAGACACCAATGAATCAAAGGACTAGTCACGTCTCAGTAGAAAAAAATGACACCAGAATTCGGGTAATGCCACCTTCAAAGTGCTGAAGAGAAACCAAAAGCTTACCCACTCAGAATCCTATAGCCAGCAGAAAATATTTAAGACTAAAGACAAAGTAAAAAATGCAGGTTGGGTCTAGCTAGCATTATTGTGCAAAATGCATTCCTATTAACTAAAATACTTTCAGCTGAGTCTATTTTTTTAATGCCCTAAAGGGAAGATGACAAAGACCCAAGCCGAAATGAACCCACAGGCCACATCTTTGCCAGCCCTGTCTTGTCATGAAGTAAGCACTAGGAGTAGAAAGTAGACGTGGGTGGGAAGTAAGAAGCTAAGTTCATCAAAAAGAAACTCTTCATGCTTGGATTACTGTGGGTTCAAATTCTCAGCAGCTTGGGGGGTGTTGGGGGTATAGGCTGAAACCTGCCCTGTACATGGAGGGTGAGGAGAGACTCAGAAAGAGGTAGGTCACTTCAGATCAGCAGGTGGAAGTTTTAATAAGTAAGGGGACTTACAGCTTCGGTGACTGTTAGGACCAGCAGTATCTCTACACCCACCCACCAGCATCTTCAGACTTACAGAGAGGCCTTACTGGGTCTAGTCATTCATCCCAGGTGGTCTCCAACCCACCTCACTCTCTCAAGCCTGCATCTCTGGAACAGCTCCCACTGTGGGAATAGGGGGGGCGGGCCAGGCTAGGGTTTCCACTGCAGTGGGACCAGAAGTCACATTCTCTTGATAACGTCCCTCAACAATTACAGCAATAGCCAGCATAAAGCAATCAAGATTAGAGCTTTAGATATAGTAGTGTATCTAGTTCGTGTCAATAAAATGTTTTAAATATAAAATTTATTTTTCTTTAAATATGCACGACGCAGGAAATGTAATACTCCAGTGAGAAGGTCAGAAAACAGAATGCGAGGCTGCCCTGCAGGCCTGAAGATGCTCACCCAGCACTGAGCAGTCATGTCTAGGTACCACTACTCCTATGTTTCAAACAGCAGTGATGAAAAGGATCAGTGATTAGTGCTGTGAAGTAAGAAGTTAAAACAAGGGAAAAAATTTAAAACTACAAATTGCCCAATAATTTTGGAATATAGTTGAGCGACTGCATGTCAAAGTTTAAGTTGTCCATTCTGCAATACTGAGACTTATCAGCAACCTCACCTTTTACCACAGAAGATGTTAGTATCCTTTAGACAATGAAAAAGAAATGCAAACACCTTGTGTAAATAATAAAGCTGCAGCTCTTCCTTTCATAAAGGTTATACTGGAGTTTGATAAATCCCTTGTACAGGCATCTCCAGTCTCTGGGATCTAAAGCCTGAAGATCTGATGTGGTGCTGATGTAATAATAATAGAGATACAGTGCTCAATGGATGCAAGGCACTAGGGTCAGGCTGAAACCTTCAGCCACACCTGGAAAAACTGCTGCCAGAAAGGCTGCCGCGATGGTGTATAAGTTTTCAAAACCAACATTTTACATGTCCACATCATTTAGTCATACTACTGCAAAATATATTCATTAAGCACTCAAAAAAAAATCCACAATACATTATGAGTATTGAGTAAGAATCACTCTGTCTCCTGGTTTTGAGCTGATCAGAGTTACCAGTTTGGTAGAGTTCCTTACTGTCTTTTCTCTTCATGTGCATTTCTATGTAATTAGCATCATAAAGTGTATACCATTTGTATCTTAAAATAAAAGGCAAGAGACTCTGGCACTTACTGACTTTCCAGAAAGTATACAAATAGAGCTGGAGGAAGTCACCAAGCCCCGCCCCATGGACGCATGCCCCGCCCCTGCAGAACCACCCCAAGTAGGCTGCTCTGTGGGTCTGTGGGCTGCACCCAGATGCCAGGCCTCCCACAAGCATTCAGAGCTACCCTAGCTGTTGACTGGTGCCTGACAGAGCTTGACGGATCTGCTCACGGTGCGCAGCGCCAGACCGGCATGCAGCGGGTGGGACAGTGCCATCCCATGGGGACGTTTCCCTTTCCTGGTCCCAGGTGACTGGCACTCCGAGAGCTCCCTCCTCAGGACCACTGGCTCCTGCCCAGACCAGGGATGGCAGTCGGACTGGTACCCTCTGTGGTCC
Source organism: Antilocapra americana (assembly GCA_007570785.1). NCBI lineage: Eukaryota > Metazoa > Chordata > Mammalia > Artiodactyla > Antilocapridae > Antilocapra > Antilocapra americana. Next base: position 45,781 of record ML663587.1, read on the forward strand.
TTAGCAGCTGTTGGCACCTGTCGGTGACCCCCCCACAGTCAGGAGCAAGGGAGCTACAAAAAGAACCTTTCTTTTCCCAATTCTTGGCGGGGAGGGGGATCAGTATTTGAGAAGGAACCTGGAGGTAAATAACACATCTCAGGATGGCTACACTCAACCACTGAGTAGGCACCCCTTAAAAGAGTAAGACAGGGACAAACGGCCAAGCAGAAGTGACTGTGATAGTAATCAGTAAATGGCTGACACAAAAGAGTCTGACAGAAGAGCCTTCCCGAGAGAATGAGGTGCTCCCTCCCAAAAGGTCGACGAGATGAACCCTCCCAGCAGCACAGAGAACAGAGAAAAACTCGACTTCAAACCTACAACTAGATAAACTGATACCAACGTCTGATGTTTTATAAGAACTATTGAGTCTCGGGTAGTCTGTCCAGGACTTCCCAGTGTCCACCGTCAACCCCTGCTCTCTACGTGCCCCTCGTTCTCTCCAGAACATTCACCAATGCTCCATCCCAGCCCTGCCTTTGACTGCCGCAAGCTTCAAGACAAGCCACCGATGACCATACAATCTACAAACAGCAGAGGCAAACTACAGTTTAACTGGATTCTTCTTGGAGGAAGAGGACTGGAATTTTTTTCCCCCCAGCAGATGGATAATCATAATGTCATGTTAGGCATCGGGGACCATCAAAGACTCTAAAGCATGAAAAGGGTTATGACGAGAGCTATGTTCTAGACAGTGAAGCTCTCCAAATTCATTTGGGTTCTTGGAACTTAGCTGGAGTTTACCACTGTATAAATGACTGATGATAACTGTTTATTGAATTGATACAGAAAAAGCATTTGTTAGACATCTGCCAGAGGACAGGGAGATCCCTAACTTATGACTAAAGGTTTTCTAGTACCTTCTAAACTGTTGCTGTGTGTTTGAACACTTCCCACAAAGTTTTATTGGTGTCAATACCCTGCAGTATTGCCAAGAAGCCACTTGACCATTAGAATCAAAGGCATTTTTTTAAAGAAATTACTGAATGATCTTCTGAATGTCTCTACTACATACTCACCAATGAGTAAAACTTTCTTATTTTTAATAAAAAGTCTTATAATATCAGCTATCCCATATTAACAAGGCATTTCCTAAGGATATTAAATAAAAAACTGCAAAGTGTAACTACCTGAATCATAGTTAATGAGAACGGAGATCAAGATATGACTTGCTGATTCATATGTTTCACCCAGGCCCGAATGGAGTAGAAAATGCTGGTTGTCCTTTAATTGAAATAAAAGTATTCAGTCCTAAATCCTTATCTTATGTAACTCAACAGACCGGGAGTCCCTTTATCCACCAGATGAATCTAATATCATTGCTCCCTCCAGCTTCACACAGGGCCAAGGCACATCAAAGAGATGTTAGTGGGAACTGTCTCTTAATAACATGCTCAGAAGCACACGTGCCGCTCTTTGCCTAGAATAATGTAGAAGCAAAAACAGGTGGAGCAAACACAAGACAACAGCCCAGCGCAGATTCTGGCTCCACATCAAATCTAAGATCTAAAGTCCTTGTTTTCCTTCCATTAAAAAAAAAAAATTTAAGCAACATTCCAAAATATTTTTAAAGCACATCTGATACCTAGACGCCTGCACAGCTCTCCTGTGGAACCCGGGTGAGGAATCTCCCTGCAAACCAACACAGCCTGGGGCGAGAACAGACATGCAAGGCAGCGAAGAGGACCACTGACCATGGCCAGGTAAGGCTGCTGTGCGCCTGACCGCGGGGGAGCCCAGACCTCCGCGGGTGTCCGCTCCTCTGCCCGCAGAAAGGGATGCTCCCAGGGGCTTGTCCCTCTGGCTCTGGGCTACTCCCGAGGTTCCGGAGGCTCCTCGGGTCCAGGCCCGCCCTCTTTTCTCTGAACAACACTCATTTCCTGGAAATCATCCCAGGCACGCAGCGGCCCGTTCAAGTTAATTAAACACGTGTCTCTGACACCAAACAGAGCGTGTGCCCCGGCCAAGCCCTGAAGGGAAGCTCGGGCCCAGGGGGTCACGGGCCCTGCCTACCCGCCCCTCGCCGACCTCTCCCGCTCCCTGAAAACCCGGTAATCCCGGGAAACGGCGGCTTCTGCCAGCGAGCTGCCTGGCCGAGCCCTGGGCAGCCTGGAGCCTGGACACCTACAGAGCCTGGCGTCGGCCCTGGGTCGACTGAACACCGTCCACCCTCCCAACCCGCCCGGCGCCGCGTCCACCGACTGGACTCAGGGACCCCCGCCCCGGCGGCGGCTGGGAATCCGCAAACCGGCGCGCGTCCACTCGCCCGCCAACTGCGGCCGCCACCTGCTCGCCGGGTCCCGCACCAGCCCCGCCGTCGTGGGTCTCTTACCTTGTGGCTTTTCCCCCCCGGGGGACACCTGACGTTGTTGGAGGCTCCCGCTGTCTGATTCATGTCCGGAGGAACTTGGGAGCGGATGCTCAGGAACCTCTCCAAGTTCCCCTGCGCCTGGAGGGTGGCGAGGGGCGCGTCTCCCGCGGGCGAGGTGGGTCCTGGCAGTCCAGCCGCGTCCGGGCGGCGTCCCCAACGCGGCAGGTTTCCGAGGGACCCCTCGCCCAGGGGGAATGAGCCCGAAGTCCCGGAGCCGAAGAAGGAGAAGCAGCTGCTGGGATCCCAGGGGGAGCCGGGCCGGCGCCGGCGGCTCCGAGGGCGCTGTGCCCGGGGCTGCCTTCTCCGGGAAGCAGTCCAGGACTGTCCGGCCCTGAGCGCCAGCAGATCCTAAAGGAGGAGGTATGTGTGTGGGGAGGTGGGGTAGGGGCAGGCAGGACCGGCCCTGGCCGAAGAGAGGGGCCGCGGAGAGCCGCCGAAGCTCCAGAGCCCCGCGCCCCGGAGCTGAGCCGCCGCTGCGAGGCGTGTGGCGCGCCGGTCCGCGCGGTTCCTGCGCCGACCTTGGCACACCCACCGCTCCCCGCCCTCCCACGCCGGGGCTGGAGCCGCAATCCGCGCGCACCCGCACCCGCCCGGCCGGCGCGGGGGCTCCTGAGGAGGGCCGCTCGCAGGGGCGGGCCACCGCTCCTGCCTGCCGCTCCTGCCCGGGCGCAGTCGCCAAAGCTTTCCGGGTGGTCGGGAGGTGGCACGCGAGGCTCTGCCAGGCGCCTCTGCCCGGGGAAGGCGAGGGGGCGGAGGGGGAGCTGGAGGGGGAGCTGGGACGGGACCGGGCTCCCTGGCCGAGTCCGCCCTAGCCCCGGCTCCGGACACGCGCTGCGCCGGGCGGGGGTCTGCGGTGACCCGCGCGGGCTCGGGGGAGGGCGGCAGAGTGCATCCACTTCTCAATGCAGTGCAAGTATTTGCAGGTCTCCAAGGCTTTTCTTTGTATTTTCTTCTCTTCTTTTTTTTTTTGACTCCCGGGAAGTCGCGATCTAATTAGGCAGCATTTGAGTAGAGAGGTGTCAAATCCACCCTTGAGAAATAAAAAATGATATATATCAGGAAAGAGCAACTGCTCTGTGAAGGCTGCATTGCAACATTTTAGAATCCCAAGTCTGAGCGTGGACCATTAGGACACAGCCATATTAGTTAGCCGAATGTGAAGTTTCCTCCAGGTGTATCCAGAGAGTGATAGTGGAATATTCTAGTGGAAAATCCAGCCACATAGTTCGGTTTCCCGAATGTCCCAACCGCACAGCCTTAGTGTCCTTCTCCAGAAAGTGAAGTGGTTTCACCTGTGGGAAGCAGCCTTGTGCAGGGAGTTGCTTCCAGAAGCCCATCTCTCCGTGGCACCCCTGAGTAAACAGATTTCTGCCTCAGGTGTTCACCGTGTGCCTGCTCTGTCTCTTCGGTCCTCTCGGACTGTTTGTGACCCGACGGACTACACTTTGCCAGGCTCCTCTGTCCGTGGGATTCTCCAGGCAAGGATACTGGAGTGGGTTGTCATTTCCCTCTCCAGGGGACCTTCCTGACTCAGGGACGGAGCTGATTCTCCAGCGTGGCAGGCGGATTCTTTCCTGTCTGAGCCACCAGGGAAGCCTGGTGACGGTCGCTGTCATTTCTTTAAGAGCCCCGAGTCCAAATAGGAACCAGCTCCATTTTGTAAAGTAAGTCATCCTTGCCAATAAGTGATAAGCTGTCACCTATCAAAGTACTGTCGCTTTTGCCCACTGACAAAATTCAAAAGTGACTCGTGACGTCGTTTCTGTCCCGCAAACGTCAAGGTGCATTTGGGGCGCCTGCGTGCCTCAGTGGCTGCGCTTTGGTTGTGCAGGGTGATGTCGATCTAGAACCTTGGCGTGGCTCTCCCTGCTTCATGTCTTTGGACTAATTATTTCTCCCACTGATTTCACAGCTCTGAGGTAAGGTGGTGGTATGCTGTTTTCCAAGTAAAGAAACTGGTTCCAAAATATCAATGTGTAGAGGGGGCTTGTTGTTGTTGCTGTTTAGTCACTCAGTTGTGTCCGACTCTCTGCGACCCCCTGGACTGCAGCACGCCAGGCTCCTCTGTCCTCCTCCATCTCCCAGAGCTTGGTCAGACTCGTGTCCATTGAGTCAGTGATGCCATCCAACCATCTGGTCCTCTGTTCCCTTCTCCTCTGGCCTTCAATCTTTCCCAGCATCAGAGTCTTTTCTAATGAGTCGGCTCTGCCCATCAGGTGGCCAAAGTATTGCAGCTTCAGCTTTAGAAGAGGTTTAGCAAGGCAGTAGATGGTCATCAGGGGGCAGGCATCATTGTTACCACTGCCTGAAGTGACTGGGAACATGTCACACAAGGTATAGACACCGATGCTCCTTTTCGGGAGGTAAAATCCACAAGTGGGTGGTACCCCGAGGCCAACTCGGAATTTCCTGTCCCCACGTTGCTCCACTCTCGGCCTCAGAGATTCACCCAGGTTTGCACTGAGTGTCCCCTGGGTTTGTGTGTCCAGGGTTCTGCTCCAGGGATGCAGGTCTCAGCCCCACCTCCCTGGATTCACTCATGTCTGCAGAGCCCCGGGAAGCCCTGTGCCCTGGCACTGCCATTCTCTTCTGGGTCCAAGAAGCATCATCACTTTTCAGTGTATTCAGGTTTCTCTTGTTGTGAGGATGGGCACAGTGACTTCTAAGCTCTTTCTATACTGGGGCTAAAGCCAGAAGTCTCTGAATATATCATTTTAGTTTCGGGGCTCTCCTGCTTTATTTTGGTTTACTAATTCTTGCCTCAGTTTATCTCTCCTTCTCGCATATTATACTCTGAGCAGCAAGAAAAACCCAGGTGGTACCTTTTACAGTGCTCAGAAATCCCTTTCATTAATAACTGAGTTTAGTAGGTGACTTTAGAACACCTCTTCTGTTTTTGGTGTAACATCAGATTATGATCTGCCCTTTCCATTGGAGGCATAGACATGATGCTTCCAATGGGATCATTGGGAGGCCTTTCTGAAGCTATCTTCTTTAACCCACATCACTTTAAAAAAAAAATACTGACGAATAGTTGATTCACAGTATTGTGTTAATGTGTACTATGCAATAAAGTTGTATTCTTTTTGTATTCTTTTCCATTATGATTTATCACAGGCAATCGAATATCGCTCCCTGTCTTATTCAGCAGGACCTTGCATATATCAGTTTGCATCTGCTGATCTCCAACTCCCAACCCTTCCCTTCCCCAGCCCTCTCCCCCTTGGCAACCACAGGTCTGCCCTCTATGGCTGTGAGTCTGTCTGTCTCATAGGTAGGTTCCTCTGTGTCATGTTTTAGGTTCCACATATGAGTGCGCACCATGATTTTTTAATGATTAATACGAAAGCTAGAAAAGTCACTGTAGCATGACCAGCCATACTAATGAATCACACTTGTTGGTTGGTAAAATTTGGAGCTTACAGATCTGGCTGTATTCTTCATCATTTTTCAGTCCTGAATAAGCAATATGATACAGCAGATCATACTATGTCAGGCTTGAAGAAGCAAGTAAGGGTGATACAGGTGGGAGTTTCCTAACTCTTTCATTGCTGCCCACTCCCCAGACTCCCCGCTCCTGCCTTTCTTTCTGGACCCCCGTGCACTGCGTACTTGCTGCTCTGCAGGGTAGCTGATGTCTCCCACGTTTACCAAGCATCTTCTCAGTGTCCCTCAAGTTGGAGCAAACCCAGTAGAGGAGTTCTCCAAGGTAAAATCCTGACCATCGGTCCGTACTTACCAATGTCCTTCCTACCAGGAGTCAGTCAGTACCCAGAATGAGTCAAACATGGCATAGGTTTTACAAGGCTAAACACAGCCTCGCATTTTTGGATGCATTCGGCTACTGTTTCCTGGCTTAATATTGCATGTTTTGCTTCTTTTATAACTTTAATTGGGATTCAAAAACAGATGAGTGCTGACATTCAATGTCTCAAAGGAAGGGTGACTGTCTGAGGCGCACACTTGCTCAGATGGAGAAGCTGTGATGTCACTATCAGGACACCAATCCTGGGAGTTTTTGCATCAAATTGTAGTGGCCACTCCCTGTTTCTGATGGCACAATTGCAAGTTTGTCAGTTTCTATTTTTTAGTTGCCTACTCTTCACACCATGCTAAGCAAAATACAGAATAACAACAAACTGGGGTTATATTGTGTCTATTGTATTTGGTGAAAACTTCTGTCTATAGTCAGAAAAGTGGGATAGTTTTAGTTAATCCACCTGTGACGCAAACTGGCATCCAGCCTTTACTGCAGAAGGTGGCAGAAGTAAGAAACAGGGACACTGTGAACATGTGGCTACATGCCGACTGTCTCGCCTCTAGCTCTGGATCTGGGAGAAGAGTGAATTAAGTTTTCCTGAAAGTCATTCCTCCTCATTGGTCTAGAAGCAGGACTGAGAATAGTAGACTCTGCGTAGAGGAAGTTTTCCTAAGACGCCACCCCCCACTTCCATGGTCAGTTTAGCATCGACATTCACTCACATCTCCTGAACACCTACTGGACTTTCAGCGGGCACTCCATGGAGCTGATGTTTCTGCAGAACACAGTCCCAGGCACATGTTGGTCACTCTGGCATCGAGGGTATTCTGGAGCACTCCTAAATTCTGGAATGCCCTGAGAAAATCTCCAGCAGCTCTCAGCACAGAGTGTGAGCGTGCTGTCCTCCTAGGAGCTTTAGGGATCTTCACTGGTCTGCAGATGCATCATTTCTTCCTTCCTGCAAGTCAGTCCGGAAGAATCTGAAGGGTTGATTGCTTTGGTCCTTTCAGCCCTGATTAAAGCCAGTTGATTTAAAGCCCCAGGCCGCGAAGTACTCCAGGTTTGCGGTTTGCAAACAATGACCACCAATTAGAAGTCTGTTCTAAACACTGTTCTACAGAATCTTTCCTTCTTCAGTGAGAGACTCGTGTCTGATGCCTGCTACCCCTCCCGCCTTGGCTCTCTTGGTTCCTGGGGCTTCTTGCAGTGCTACCTCCGCTCTTATTTAAAGCGTCACGGTCTTGTACCTTGTTTCCTTGCACAGAGGAGCTCGGTGTGCTGCAGGTCGCGGAGCTGCAAAGAGTTGGACATGACTTAGCAACTGAACAACAACCTTGTTTGCTTACTTAAGTCTATTCAGTCTTCCCAAGTGACTGCCTGATTATGTAACCTTTAAATACTCTCTTCAATTTATTTCATAAAGAAAGGGGGAAAAAGGGCTATGAAAAGCTCATAATGGACAGTGAAAAAAATGAAAGTGTTAGTCACTCTGATTCCTTGCGACCCCATGGACTGTAGCCCACCAGCCTTCTCTGTCCATGGGATTCTCCAGGTAAGAATACTGGAGTGGATTGTCCTTCCCTTTTCCAGGGGATCTTCCCCCACCCAGGAATCGAACCTGAGTATCCTGCATCTCCTTCATTGCATGCAGATGGTTCACCAGCTAAGCCATCGAGAAAGCCCAGGAGCAGAGGGGGTCCACAGTATTTTCACTCTGTTGAAGCTTTGGCAATAGAAAATCCTGACATGCTGTATCTTTGGGAGGCCGTCCTCAGTGGCCTGGATGCTGGACTGTGGGATCGACAGTGGGGCTGGTGGGTCTCCACAGTGGTCCCGTCCCTTGAGCAGTGGCGCAGGCTCTGTTGGTGCCCTTCCCATTCCCACGTGGCCATTTCTGTCCCTACCAGTCCAACTTCCAGTGACGAGTGTCTGTATCGATGGTCCGAGGGCTTTCTGTGCAGTCTGACTGGTGTGTGGCAGGCTGGGAGTGCCGTGGATTTCGCATTCTTGCTGGTAATCCTCACCAGCTCAACAATGGGGCTTGGAAGACGAATTCCCCAGCCCTCAACCTGGGATAAGATAACTCTGTCTCTCACGGCCCCCAGTGCCCATGGGGAAAGTTGATGAACAAGGCCCTCATAGTTCAGTTGGTAGAGAATCAGCCTGCAATGCAGGAGACCCCAGTTCGATTCCTGGGTCAGGAAGATCTACTGGAGAAGGTATAGGCTACTCACTCCAGTATTCTTGGGCTTCCCTTTGTGGCTCAGCTTGTAAAGAATCGGCCTGCAATGTGGGAGACCTGGGTTCAATCCCTGAGTTGGGAAGATCCCCTGAAGAAGGGGAAGGCTACCCACTCCGGTATCCTTGCCTGGAGAATTCCATGGACTTTATAGTCCATGGGGTTGCAAAGTCAGACACGACAGAGCGATTTTCACTTTCCGTGTCTCATGTGGTAGGAAACTGGCTGATTCCAGCTACAGGAGAGGCGCAGCTGTTGTGCTCCGGAATTAATCAAGCCTCCCTCTTCCCAGCTGGGAACAGAGTGTGCTGGGGATGGTAACATCTCTTGGAAGATCGGGGAACCTCACTGATGGCCAACTGTCATTCAAAGATGCCCTGAAAAACATCTTTGGACCCTAAAAGCACCAAGCTTCTCACCCTCACTCTTGCACTGTGATCGGCCTTGCATTGTGGTCTATGGCTCCCAGACCACCCTCTGTTCTCCTGCACAGGGGTGTTTTCCCTCATCAAATTGTTCATGTCTAACAGTAGTGTGGAGTTTGTTTCTTGAGGAGTGGGACCAATGCACCTCCATTCCCCACTTTCCTGGTGTGTTTCTGGAATCATCTTCAAACTTACCTACTTGTCCTCAATAAGCCTTGATTTAGAGTCTAGTTCTAGGGGGGCCCTAAGCTCAGACACGGGCTTCCCAGATGGCTCAGAGGTTATTAATCTGCCTACCAGGAGATGCAGAAGACATTCAGTCCCTGGATTGAGAAGATCCCCTGGAGGAGGAAATGGCAACCCACTCCACTATTCTTGCCTGAATCATCCCATGGACAGAGGAGCCTGGTGGGCTACAGTCCGTGGGGTCGCAAAAGAGTCAGACATGACTGAGTAACTGAGCACAAACTAAAGACACATGAGGAAGTTCCACCTAACAGCCCTAGCCTTCGTTTGGTTTTTATCATCTTATAAAACTGCAAGATAGTTAGAGCTAGAAGAATTCTCAGAGGGGATGTAGCCCAGCACACCCACAATTCTCAGGAGGGAGAAAAATCGGTTTACCTCTCGGGAAAGGCAGAGAGGCAGGAGTAGAAGATGACTTCAGATAGTGATTGTGAACTTACGTGTCATAGACTGATGCTCTGTCTTAGGAAAGGAAACACTGCACCCAAACAATGCAAAATAAGTGGAGTTGGCAGCTGTCTTCCACCAGCGCAGATACTGGCAGAGCAAGCTGGAAATCCCAGGACACAGAGCCAGGGATTTATAGACCCCATGCCATGTGAGCAGCATCTGGAGTCTGGGTAAAGAGAGCGGTTTACTCACTTGTGCACAGCTGTACTCTAGGTGTACGTGGAGGCTGGCGTGAACAGCACTGTTGAAGGAACTGGTATGTGTTTCTTAGCCACCATATGCCGCCTGTTCATCTATTACCCAATAAGCTTATGTGAATGGTTTTGACATGTGCAGAGGTTACATCGTATTAGGAAAACCATGATCTCTTCCCTTTCTTTGACCCCAGTAAACCATGTGGTTAGTCGCACCCAGTCATGTCCAGCTCTTTATGCCTCCATGGACTGTAGCACACCAGATTCCTCTGTCCGTAGAATTCTCCTGGCAAGAATGCTATAGGGGGTTGCCATTCCCTTCTCCAGGGGATCTTCCCAACCCAGGGACTGAACCCAGGTCTCCTGCATTGCAGGCAGGTTCTTTACCAGCTGAGCCACCAGGGAAGTCCAAGAAGATTGGAATAGGTAGCCTATTCCTTCTGCAGGGCAACTTCCCAAGCCAGGAATCATACTGGGGTCTGCTGCATTGCAGGTGGTTCTTTAACATCTCAGCCACTAGGGAAGCCCCAATAAACCATGCAACTGTGACTGAGTGAATCCTTTCCCACAGCTTTTTTCCTTGGTGGATGAAACCCCAAATCATCATTCATTGGTATCGATCTGATTATTTGGTGATTATTTGGTGCTCCTGAAAATGTATAGGTGCCTTTTGAACTGATTGTGTAAAGTCACTCAAAGTACCAAATAATTATTCCTGAAATTGTACAAAATGCTTGTATCACGGAGTCCATTCTCTGGGTCTTATTATGTTAATTAGATATTGTCATCATGCCAGGTGAACTCAGCAGAGTGACAGAGCATATTGGCACTTTCTTTTCCTTTACAAAGGGCTTTTCATCGTCTCCTGTCCTTCTGTGCCCCCTCACTAGGTCTGCCGACTTTCATTTTCTTTTTTTGGCCCCTGGATGTGTGGGATCTTAGTTCCGTGACCAGGGATTAAACCCACACTCCCTGCACTGGGAGCATAGAGACTTAACCTCTGGACCACCAGGGAATGTCATCATGCTCTTTCTGGCAGCCCCCCACACCTCTCTTTCCCGAATCTGCATCCTGGATTGCTGCGTCCCACATCTGGACCAGCTTGGTTCATCCCTTCTGACCATCACTCTGCCCCTTCTTCTTTAAAACCCTGACACATGCTCTGTTTCTGCACACTTGGAGCAGCCCCCCTAATGTATTGACTCCAGTACATTAATTCCCCAGGAACTTTTTGTGAAATTGTGGTATTGATGGTGTGTGTGTATATATAATATAGATATGCATGTAGATATGTAGTTATATGTGTATGATTTACTATAATTTTAAAATCAAAGAATCTGCATCTCTTAAAGTCGTTGTCACTATCCCCTACCAGAGAAGCTGAACTATTTCAGTGCAGAGACATAGAAATGGCTCTCCGTGATAAATACTTTTTAGGGAAATAAATGAATTGTTCCCCCTTTCCAAAAAAAAAAAAAAGTCATTGAGACCCTCTCTTTTGATATTGGTGGATCTGGCTGGACTACTAGTTCAGTTAGTGATTTTTTAAATTATAGTCAAAGGCTTCATTAGATGGAATGTTACTAATTTGGCAGAAATCTGAGCTGGTTTGCTTTTATTTCTTCTGTGATGAAGAGGTTGACTAAGCAAATCAATACTGCAAGTGAAACTGAGCTCCTTAAGAGATAGAACAGATTTTCCAGCCAGTGTAGCACATCAGTCACCTTTCTCATCCTGGTGAAATACGCATGACATGAAATTTACTGTATTAACTATTTTAAGAATACAATTCAGCATCTATGTATTAATATACAGTGTTTGTTTTTCTCTTTCTGATTTTCTTCACTCTGTATGACAGGCTCTAGGACCATCCGTGCCTCTGCAAATGACCTTGTTTCATTCCTTTTAGTAGCTGAGTAATATTCCATTGTATATATGTACCACATCCTCTTTATCCATTCATCTATCACTGACATTTAGATTGTTTCTGTGTCCTGGCAGGAAGCTCAGCTCAGTGCTCTGTAACGACCTACAGGGGTGGGGTGGGGTGGGATGGGGTGGGAGGGAGGCTTAAGAGGGAGGGGGTATGCGTAAGCATATAGCTGATTCACTTCCTTGTACCACAGAAACTAACACAGTATTGTAAAGCAATTCTATTCCAATTAAAAAATGAAACTGGAAAAGAAATATATAATTCAGTAGCCTTAAGTGCATTCATCGATGCTTTTGAACTGTGGTCCTGGAGAAGACTCTTGAGAGTCTCTTGGACTGCAAGATCAAACCAGTCCATCCTAAAGGGGATCAGTCCTGAATATTCATTGGAAGGACTGATGCTGAAGCTGAAGCTCCAATTCTTTGGCCACCCGATGTGAAGAGCCGACTCACTGGAAAAGACCCTGATTCTGGGAAAGACTGAGGGCGGGAGGAGAAGGGGACGACAGAGGATGAGATGGTTGGATGGCATCAGTGACTCAACGGATATGGGTTTGAGCAGGCTCCTGGAGTTGATGATGGACAGGGAGGCCTGGTGTGCTGCAGTCCACAGGGTCGCAGAGAGTCGGACACGCCTGAGCGACCGGAGGCACTGAAGTGCGTTCTCAGTGTTGTGCAGCATGGCTACCATCTAGTTCCAGAACTTTTTCTTCACACCTCATGGAAACCCTGTCCTGGTTGTAAAGACCCTTTCTTGGAAACCCAAGCATGTTCACTGCAGCATGATTTGTGATGGCGTGGAGCTGTGGTCTTTACGAAGGAGAGTAAATCGGGAAAACATGTGGACTCACTGGGTAAACCAATGCTTTGCTTGATTGTCAGACAAATTCCTTCTCCTGCAGAGACGGTAGACATCACTTGTCCACATTCCTTCTTAACGGCTGGTGCTGCATGAGAACCCGAAGTTTGCTCTGGTTACAGACTATTGCCAAAAGAGCAGTGTAGCCCAGCCAAGGTTTTTGTTTTGATTTCCGCAAAGTCTCCTGTGGGCAGCACAATGACTCAGAGATTCAGCTGTTTTCACTGTGCTTCTCTGCTTCTCCGCCTTGGGCTTGCAGGCCCCGCAGCTGGAACCAGGTGGCTGCACGCAGGCGCCTGCTTCCTGGGGGAGAGGCGTTCCATCTCTGCTCAGAGTCCACGGGCCAGCTAGGCCTGCGGTGCCAACCATCTGCACACCTGCATGAGGTTTGGGAATTGTATTCTTTTGTGTGCTCAGAAAGGAAGCAAAGCAGACAGCGGTGGTGGGGGTTGGTGAGCAAAGGCTCCCACAACAGACATCTTGAATCCAGGTGCCTCCTCCACAATAAGGCCACGTTTGGGTCACCTATCACCATATATTGTTCACTGTCATATTAGTGGCGCGGGCTTTCAGAGCCATCCATGCAGGAAACTGGGGGTTGGGGGTGCTGTGGGTGCTAGGCAGGTCAAGATAGCAGGCAGGAGGAACATGTGGCCTTTGTCTTGAGGACTCAGGAGGATTTCAAGAGATAAGAAAAATAGTTCAGGTGATTGCCAGGTGGCTCAGACGGTAAAGAACCTGCCTGCAATGCAGGAGACACAGGTTCCGTCCCTGGGTCCAGAAGATTCCCTGGAGAAGGGAATGGCAACCCACTCCAGTGTTCTTGCCTGGAGAGTCCCTTGGCCAGAGGAGCCTGGAGGGCTACAGCCCATGGGGTCACAAAGGGTCAGACACGACTGAGCGGCCAACATGCTCAGTCCTCCGCTTCTTTCACTTCAGGTTATTCCGAGCCACGGGCATCATTGAAGGGAAGAATTCTCACAGCCCGGCTTGGTAAATTAACCTGGCAGGTCCGTCTAATCCTTGCAAAATGCTTCTGTAGCAAAAAAGCTGATTGGATCTTTAAATGTTTGACTATAGAGCTTGGACTCGATCTCACAGTTGATAGGTTTTCTGGCCACTCATTCTGAGCAGGAAGGAGGAATGTGCTATTTGAATTCTCTAGAACCAATTTCACTCTCCATTTGTACTTTCAGATTCAGCTTCAATCCTCTTTTCTTACATCTTAAAGTTCAACAGCAAGTGCTCAGGAGATAGTGGCTGTGCATTTGTGCCTGGGGTTTTCTAAGACTAATCACCCGGTGAATTTCCTCCATACGCTGTTCAGGGATGTTCTTATCTGTGGAGGACCCGGGAAGACCAGAGACACAGTCATGGTCTCATTGAGCCGTGGTGGAGCTGTGGATGCTAGAATTGTTAATGGGATGGGGCTTGGCGATGCTTGTCATCTTGAGGCGCCCGGGGTGGTCTCTGTGTGGCTTGGAGGACTTGAAGCCCTTACTCTGATGTGTACAATTACACTGTCCATGACAATATGTTAAAAAAAAAAGTTGAGTATTCACTGAATACAATATTTTTGAAAGAACTTCATCTTTCAAAATAAAATGCGTGCTCTTCTTCAGTCTTTGGAGTGTTGCTGACTTGCGATACTTTCGCTGTGCAGCAGAGTGACTCAGCTATATGCATATGCATTCTTTTTCATATTCTTTCCCACGATGCTTTATGTGTTCAGTGTGTGTGCTCAGTCGCATCCAACTCTGCGAATCCATGGATTGTAGCCTGCCAGTCTCCTCTTGTCCATGGAGTTTTTCAGGGAAGAATACTGGAGTGAGTTGTCGTTTCCTACTGTAGTGGATCTTCCGGACTCAGGGATCAAACCTGAGTCTCTTGCGCCTCCTGCATTGGCAAGCAGATTCTTTACCACTAGGCTTCCAATGGGGCTACCAATGGGGCTGAGAAGCCCCATTTTTAAAAATTATTTTTAAACTTTTATTGAAGCATAATTGACTCACTATGTTGTGTTAATTTCTGTGTACAGCAAAATGACTCTGATACACATATACAACCTTTTTCCTATTTTCCGTTATGGTTTATCACAGGATACTGAGTACTGTTCCTTGTGCTCTGCAGTAGGACCTTGCTGCTTACAAAACATGTGCTTTTGAAAGGCAAGTAAATGAGTAGGATACCAGCCCATCGTTGTTGAATATCCTGTGTTTACTTGGGGTGGAAGTTGTAAGGGGTTCAATGAAAGCACTTCACTTGGATGAGAACCCTGTACGTTTTTGCCCTCTCCCGTGGCATTGTTAATAACCTAATAGGGTCATCATTAGGTTCTCAAAGAGCAGACAACTTTTCATTATCACCCTCCTGGCTAGTTCTAAAGAAAACAGTAAAATAATGAGCATTTAAGTGACGTCCAAGCTCCTTTTCTCTGTGAAATGTTTATGTCCTTTGTGATTCTGTGTATAAACAGTCAAGATACAAAACCAGGGGGCCATCCTGAGGCTGGACGCCTGTGAGAGGAGGCGGCTGAGCGAGAAGAGAGGATGAGATGCAGGTGTGCCTGTACAATAGCCACTCCTTAAAGAATGGAAACAAATATGACAAGATGTTAACGTGAGATTAATAGCCCGTAAGATGCTATTAGCACCCGAACACTTCCTTTTGTTTGGAATAATTTATAATTAAGTAGAGAGTTGTAAAATAAAGCCGTGGTGAAATCACAGTCTCAGAGACCCTTATGAGGAGTTTTGATTCATTTAAACGCAGTTGAATGAACAAGGTAATAATATGGATTCAGGTGTAGCGTGTAGTCTTTATTGAGAAGTTTTATTTTTAAGCAATCACACAGGAAAATGTCAGCTCAAGCAGCGTTCTGTCCACAATGGTGTTACTCAAAGACTTGCCACTCGGTCTCAAGGAGGGTTGTTCTTAAGTGTTGGGACAGTTCAAAATTCATGCTTCGTTCTTTTAATTAACTTGGTTGCTGGAGATAATCACATTCCAGTTTCAGACGGACCAGCAGGATGGGACGTGTGTACTGAGAACTAGGATCGCCTAGTCAACTCACTGAGAGGAGGTTGAATCTAGCCCTGCCTTATCTACATGTCTAGTGATTACTTCAGATCTTTGGGGAGCATGAAGACTGGTACGGAAATCTAAAGATCAGTGCACTTGAATCAGTTCCTCTTTCTGGTTTCCTGGCTTTACCTTTCGCCAGCTGCTTATCACTCTTTATTATTGATGCACACAAGGCAAAATCTTCTAGGGTCAGTCCTTATCATTTGCAGTGGTGTGTCCTGTGAAGTCTCGTCAACACTGAATTAGCGAACATTCAACCACTGCTCCTGGAAGAAACCCAGCTGTGGTTTCCTGCGAGCCGCTGGCCACCACACTTTATTAACCGATCAACACAAGCCGTCTGTTATGTGTCTCCCGTTTAAGGACACTGTATTGAACACATGCCATTGATTTATCAGCACTGCACACGAGGCCCACGCAGCAGAAACCATGTTCATCTCACACAGCTGGGTTACTCCGTGAGGCCCTCGTATTTAGGGCCACAGGGTGACACTTCTACACTGCCCTTAAGGACCCTTTTATCAGCAGCAAAATCATGAAGGAAAACCCCACAAAATGTCAAAAACATGGCAGGAGATCACCATGAAAAGGACCCTGGTTTCCAGTCCGCGCCGTTGACCTCCCCCAGGAGTGTACATGGCAGCAACCGAGGATCCTCACGCCTTGGTGCAGGTTTGTGAGTGACTTCAGAGGTGACGCGAGGATTGATCTTGGGTTTACAGATGGGTTTCAGCCCGCCGGTGAATTTGCAGATATGAAGTCTGTAAACCATGACGTGCAGGGATGACTGTCCTTGGCAAACGCAGTTCCAGCCTGGTGACCTCTGGGAGTGGCCTGTGCGTGTGTCTGTCTAAGTGTCGGTGCAAATGTTGGTGTGTCTGAGGATGTAGATGTAAGTGTGGCTGCGTCAGACTTGGCAAGCAGAGCACCTGGTGCACACCGGGAATGACGCATCTTGCAGTCTCCTTTTCTGTTTAGTAGTGGCCATGCTTCTCTGGTCTAAAGACAAGCTCGAGTCGTCTCCAAGCCCAGGGACCTGCTCCCAGTTCCTCGCCTGTCTGAGACACGTTGCCCGGCGAGGACTTGGGCTCCACGGTGCTCTCCATCTGGATCCTCCTCCTCCCTCCTCCTACAGCTGGCCCCTTCCTCCTCTCGGCACCTCAAATTCAGTGTTGCTCCCTCAGGGCTCCTTCTCTGGCCAGCCTTGTCAATCTGCTGAGCCCCACCCGCTAAACCCCAGCAGGCCTGCCTGCTGGCTCCCTGGGGGCACTTTCCACAATCAGCTTCGCTAGGCTCTGTTTTACACCCACTGCCTGTGAGCATCCCTAACGCAGAACGGTCAGGGCATGTTTGTTGAATGAGTCATGGGATGAAGGATGCTGAGGTGGCCAGGCCGGGTCCAAGGTCGCAGAGATGGGTCATCGCCTGGTTCCCAGCTTGAGAGGGAGTTCGGGCATAGCCAGCTGTCACCCTGTGATATTAGTTAACCTAAACCTAGTTAGGTTTCTGGATGAGGCAGACACATGTAAATTACACACAGGAAGGGAAACCCCAGTGTTCCGTGGCCAGGGTCTTCAAGGGTATGAAGAGTCTCCATTTCCACAAGGACCTCCAAACCATGGAACCCAAGCGAGGGGAGGTGAGCGGTCCACACACCTGGATCATACAGAATAGCCAATTGTGTAACTGCTTTAGAGATTGAGGCCTCATATTTTAGGTAGCTACGTGGCTGCTTCCACGTTTTAGATTTTTTTTAACGTGAACCATTTTTAATTGGTTACAGTATTGCTGCTGTTTTATGTCTTGGTCTTTTGGCTGTGGACAGAGGTGCCTGGCGGACCACAGACCATGGGGTCACAAAGAGTCGGACACGACTGAGCGACCAAGCACAGCACAGCACATGTGGGATCTCAGCCCCCTGACCGGCGATTGAACATACACCCCCTGCTGAGAGTCGAGGTCTTAACCTCTGGACCACTGGCTAAGTCCTTCATATTTTGTTTTGCTTGGCAAGAGGCTTTCCTGACTTATTCGGATGATGTGAATTGGCCAGCGGTGCTCAGTAACTGAGGCTGGTTTAAAAGTCTTCCACGATGTGCCGCTGGCAGCATGAACACTCGTCTTCTCTGTTTCCCTAAAACAAGCTCCTTCCCTGGCAGGGTGGCTGACCCCGTGTCCAGAGAACATGTGGCCTGTGGTTCAAACCCTGCCGCTTTGGTTATGCTGGTCCCCCTGCCTACAGGCTTCATGTGCATCTCTGATCAGTATCCTTGCTTCCAGAAGAGGTGAATTCTCGCCTCCATGAAGCCATGGAGGATTCACTAGGCCACACTCATCTCACACTCTTCCTAGATGCCACAAATGTTCACTTTTCTCTTCTCTTTGTTTATGAGCTGTTTCTGTCAGCAAAGCATCTACAATTTTCTTGTACAAAGCATGTGTTCAATAATGCGTATTGACTGTTTAGAGGTTAAATCACATGAAGTCTGAGGCCTTGTCTCTCTCTTTATTTCTCTCTGCCTTACACACACACATGGAATATGTGGAGATAACATATAATTAACACCAGTTGTTTTTTAACACATTTCTTTTTGTCACCTGCTAATTCAGTAAATAACTATTGAGTGTTTATGATGTGTCAGGCCTTGGAGTTACAGCAGTGAAAAAAATTGAAAAAAAATCCTCTGTTCTCATTTAGTTTTGTCTATTATTAGGGAGAGAGAGAATAAAAAATAAGCATGATATTTTAAATGTCAGATCATGATAAATGCCATGAGATAGTACAGGGAAGGGCTGTGCACAGGGTGAGCAGGGAGTTGGTTGGAGAGCCTCACTGAGAAACAGCTAGTTGACTGGAGACATGAAAGAGGGGAGGAGTGAGCCCGTGGCCATCGTGGGCAGAGCCCTGGCCATGGTGGCAGGTGCAAAGGCCCCGAGGCAGCGCTGTACCTGAGAGTTGAGGGGGCCAGTGCAGTGAGTGAGGAGGGTGATGGTGTAGGGAGGTAACTGGGTGCGTTCTGTACGTCATTGGGCCCTCTGTAAAGTTGGTGTAGTTTTTCTCTGAACCAGATGCTATGTTGTTGGAGTTACTGGGCAGTGGGTGATCCAATCTTACATTTTTAAAAAGTCACTTGGCTACTGTGATGAGATTTAGGTGTAGAAGTTTAAGAGCAATTGTCTTATAAGTTATTAGAAAACTGTTGTAGGAATCCAAGCAAAGTCTTTGGGGGTCACAGTGGTGGGGTGGGGAGAAATCAGATTCTGAGGGCACAGCACCTTTTGAGGGGGCAGGGCTGTACCATAAGATTTATGGGATCTTAGATCCCCAGACAGGGATCAAACCCAGGCTCCCAGACAGTGGAAGCACAGAGTCCTAATCGCTGGACCACCAGGGAATTCCCATGAGGGCCTAGCAGTAATGACATAGAACTTAAAGATTTTCTACCAGAAATTCTAGGGTTGGAGGTGGGGAGAGGAGTCAAGGCTGACCCCCAGTTTTTCGTGGGAGGAGCAGGTCGGGGGTGGCTGATCAAAAGTCTGGTTGAGTTTGAGATGCCTATGAAACATCCATGCAGTGGGATATTCCACATCCACACTTCAGGGGAGAGGGACCCACCTGGAGACAACGAGTTGGAAGCAGTCACTCTGTGGATGCTGCCTGATGCTACGAGGCTGGACCACACCACTGGGGGTGAGCCTCAGTGCTGTTCATGCACCGATAGACACGGAGCTCCAGGGGAAGTAGCTGGACATAAGCCCCGATGTACCCCCAAGTCTTCATAATTCCCTCAGCACATAGTAGCTGCTCAATAAAATTTACTCCCTGAGTGGTTATTGACAGGACTTGCCCAAGATGACCTGGCCATAGTTTAGGCATTGAAATATCCTAATTTCTAGTCCAAGGATCTCCTGCTGTCCTTTACTCTCCCCTCAAATTTAATTCTCATTATTTTACTCATAATAAGCACATCTGTGCATTACATTTCTATTCTAGTTTCTTTATTAAATTGCAGTTTAGCCAAGTTGCTAGGTTTAAATAAAATTTTCTTAATCTTATGATGCCTTTAAAACTAATTAGCTGCATTTTTTTATTCTTCTATTTTAAGAACAAATGAAGAGATGAAATAATTTTCTCAATGAATCCAATTTTTAAAAGGGAGAGTAAGAATATTTTTTAAATTCAATCACAATGCTTTTTACCCATGCCATTGAATTACAACAGTATTCAACCCTTTAAAAATCTGATTGTTATAGATTTTTCTCTATGTCGTTAGAAATGACATGCTATATTAGACACTTAAAAGCCTGAAAAAACATAAAGTTCCATCATGATTTGTGTCAAATAAGTTTTATAATAAAAGGAATAATAGGTATAGGGAATGGATTCTTAATATAATGTATGTTTTTAAAAATATAAGCTAAATTAGATTTAGGGTTACATTAAATCCAACCGAATCTTGCTGTCAGCACTAACACAGAGGCACAGTTTTCTCTTGAATGTACAGGTGAGTTACTGTGTATACTCAAGGTTTTTTGTTGTTGAGTCACTAAATCATGTCCAATCCTTCTGCAACCCCATAGACTGTAGCCCGCCAGGCTCCTCTGTCCGTGGGATTCCCTAGGCAAGAATACTAGAGTGGGTTGCGTTCCCTTCTTCAGAGGATCTCCCCAACCCAGGGACTGCGCCTGCATCTCCCGCACTGGGAGGCGGGTGCTTGAACACCGAGTCACCAGGGAAGGCCCACGCTACTAAGTTATGGAAGCCCTAGCTCCTGCTTCCTTTCCTCTGGCTTTTCTCCATCTGAGTGCAAAGCATCCTTCGCACATCTTTACCCCTCTGTCCCCTAGTGATTCTGGGATTGTCACTGTTTTCTGTTCTCTTTTTCTTTAGTGGAGAACCTATAAAGATAGGAGATTCTCTTTTTTTTTTTCCTGAAAATAACCCTGCGATACCACTTACACTTGCCTTGGAGAAGGTAGACCCCGCCATGAACGCTGCTGGTGTGGACACCAGTTCTTCTCTGACAGAAGATGCCAGGACAGTGGGGTTTGTTTGGGGGGTGTGCCCCCTGGGCACCACACTGGGATGGAGGAAGTGCCCTGGGACTAAGCGGCTACTTGAGCATTAGCAGCAGACAGTGCTAGAACTTTCTGTGAAGGGTCGGATGCAAAGGGCTGAAGCTCCCTGCCCACGAAGGTCTCCCTCTCTGGTCTGACGTCTCTGCATTCGAGATGTGCAGTAAGTCCCCTACGTATGAACAGACCTTTGAGTTGTGAACTTCCAAAGATGTGACCATGCGTGCCCACGTCGAATCACTTCACTTCCCGTGTCTGACATACATTGCCACACGTCTGCCACTCTCTACAAGTGGTTTTGCTTTTGTGTAATTTACTCTACAGTCCCAGGTGGTGCTAGTGGTAAAGCATCCACCTGCCAATGCAGGAGACGCAAGAGACCCAGGTTTGATCCTGTAAAATTCCATGGACAGAGGAACCTGGAGTGCTACACTCCATGGGGTCACAAAGAATTGAACACGACTAAGCACACACACAGACACATATACACATAGAGAGTACAGTGGTACACGATCCCTATTTCATGTCCAGGATGTCTGGAAGCAAGCACGAGAGCAGTAGTGATATAGCTGGTACTGCTAAGAAGTGCCAACTCTTGTACTGTTCAGTCACTCAATCGCGTCCTACTCTTTGTGACCCCATAGACTGCAGCACACCAGGCTTCCCTGTCCACCACCAACTCTTGATTGTACTGTGTTACTGTACTTTTCAAGGTGTTGCCCTGTAAGATCAAAAAGGTTTTATTTATGTGTGTATTTGTTTTTATGTATTACTTATGTGATAAGTATTATAAACCTATTACAGTCCAGTACTATATCACTGATGCTGTTAGTTGGGTACCTGAGCAAACTTTGTTGGGCTTAATGAACAAAACTAAACTTACACATGTGCTCTTGGAATGGAACTCAATCATATGTAGAGGACTTACTGTATTCCTCTGCAGTCCATAAAATGACAAACTCAAAGGGAAAGTTTCTAGGAAGGCTGTCACTGTATAGCGATGTGTGCACCTCTCGTGACATCATTGATTCTTCTTCTCAAAGAGAAATATATAGACAAATGAAGAGTCAGGGAAAGACGTCGGTAGCCAGTTTCCTGACGGGGATAGAAGGAGGAGCTCATAAAGTTGCTCCTGAGAAATGAGAGTATCCTGGAGTCATCATCCATCACACTGTGTGTTTATGGAAGATGACTTCTGGGGCATTGCAGACCAGCTGCCCAAATTGAACAGTACACATGTCAAGTATTCATGGGAAAATCCAAATGAGAGCCCCTGGCAGAAGTCCTGGGGCATCTCAGAGTCTGGGTAAATGCGGTCCAGTGCATCTCAGAGTCTGGATAAATGAGGTCCAGTGCATCTCTCAGAGTCTCAATAAATGCAGTCTGGCGCATCTCTCAAGAGTCTGGATAAATGCGGTCCAGCACATTGCCTGTCCTGGAACAGGGCTGGGAGGGGTGAAGGGACCCACCTGCCCCCAGTGAGGGCTGGGCAGAGGCCCTGGTCTGGCGGCTGCCCCGGGAGCCTTTTACGTCGCTGACCGTGCAGAGCCGGGCTTCTGTCATGGAGGCAGGAGGGAAGTCTGAGAGGCCCGGAGGTGCCCGCTGCTCTGTGTCCTCACCTGCGTTTCAGCAGCACCAAACCTTGTCAGAGCGCAGTTCTCTCATCTTCATCACCCGTGATGTGACCCCTGGTGGTGCTTCCAACTGGGGCCTTCAAGAAGTGTTTCCTGATTTCCTCCTGTGGTTATGGCTGTCCTGCTCTTTACTGGCATCCAGCTATTTCTGAGGGTCTTTCTGTGGCCACATAGTAAGGAACTGTTTAAGCAAACAGTGTTTGAATGTGGGAGCAAGCAGCTCAAGGACTGCAGTTTAATGGGGCTGGGGCAGATCATTCTTAACTTTAAAAAAAAAAATGGCTAATTTCAGACTTCCCTGGTGGCCCAGTGTATAAGACTCTGTGCTTCCAATTCAAAGGATGCAGGTTTGATCCCTGGTTGGGGAGCTGGGATCCCGCATGCCACACGGTGAGCAATAGATAAAGAGATAGATAGATAGATAGATGTAGATGGGCTTTAGGGAAACAGTGCTAAAGGAGAAGCCCCATCCATTTCTGAGCTTTGTGTGGGTGATTCTGTGGCCCCTGCATGCTCCCTCCAACAGGGAGAGTCGTAGAGAGTTGATTTGCCTTATTTGCTGATTCCATAATCAGGACATCACCCACTTGCTAAAACATATTTGTCACCCTCATGTCAGTGCTCCCCGCACCTTTGCAGCCGGTCACAGATGTACCCAGAACCTCGGAACCCTCAGTTGCTGGAGGTGTCATTCCTCACTGAGCTCAGGCAAAGTGATGCTAACTTTGGGTGGCAGCTCACGTGCCGGCTGTAAACAGCGTCCTTCTCAGGGTCTTCTCAGTGACATGGTTTCTGCATTTTTAAGCTTTTGGTGGGTGGTTCTGTTGTTTAAAAGGGGGCCTCAGTTGTAACGCCAAGGTGCTTTCTTGTGTTCCTAAGCCCAAGAGGCTGTGAGGCACCTTATGGAGAAAATACCTCTGTGTGGCTGGTATTTTCTGATATTTTCTCCATATTTTCTGAGCTTTGTTCAGGGGGAGTGACGGTGCTATTGGCCGTGAGTTCAATGGTGATGAGTCCGAAAATACGTTAGATAAGGCCTCTTTTAGCAGAAATACACATAAAACAAGGGCGCATATTGATTGGTCAATGAGAAATGGGACCAGAGGCTCCCAGGTACCTAAGCCTGTATTTTCTGTGGGAAACATGGTTCAGTATTTGCTAATTCAGGACTCATGGAAGTTTTACAACATAGAACAATTAGAAATATCGGAAACTGCATTATCCCTCTTGGAGTGCTTTAACGTCTGCGTTTTGGTTGGGCGTAAATATTTAATTCCTTTGGTTTGCATGCACACGGGTATATGAGTGATATACAAATAACTATACCCATTCTCCCAGATTCTCTTGGATTATTTAATCAACGCATTTTCTAAAGCTCTTCCTTTGCATCAGCATTTTCTTAAGTTCTTTGGAGAATATGAATATGTGAAGTATTCATCACCTTGGCTTAACAAATGCATTTTAATGAAGCAGGCTGCTGTTCCTGCTGAGTCACTTCAGTCATATCTGACTCTGTGTGACCCCATGGACTGCAGCCCCCCAGGCTCCTCTGTCCATGGGAATTCTCTAGGTGAGAACACTGGAGTGGGTTGCCATGCCCTCCTGCAGGGGATCTTCCCCACCCAGGATTGAACTTGTGTCTCCTGCATTGCAAGCAGATTCTTTACTGCTGAGCCAGCAGGGAAGCCCAAGAACACTGGAGTGGGTAGCCTATCCCTTCTCCAGGGGAACTTCCCAACCCAGGAATCGAACCCAGGTCTTCTGGGTTGCAGGCGGGATTCTTTACCAGCTGAGCTACCAATGAAGCATACACACACACACACACACACACACACACACACACACACACACACACA
>ML663587.1:69958-88358 GCA_007570785.1 Antilocapra americana
ACACACACACACACACACACACACACACACACACACACACACACACAATCTAAGGACGATGAATTATTTTTTTAAACTGGAGTATAATTGCTTTACAATGTTGCATTCATTTCTATTGTACTTCAAAGTGAATCAGGCTTTTGTTGTTTAGTCTCTCAGATGTGTCTGATTCTTTGTGTCTCCATGGACTGTAGCCCACCAGGCTCCTCTGTCCATGGGATTTCCCAGGCAAGAACACTGGAGTGGGTAGCCATTTCCTTCTCCAGGGGATATTCCCCACTCAGGGATCAAACCCACATCTCCTGCATTGGCAGGTGGATTCTTTCCCACTGAGCCACCAGGAAAGCCCCGAGTCAGCTATACATTTACATATAATCTGTCTTTTTTGGACTTCTTTCCCATTAGATCACCACAGAGCATCAGGTAGAGTTCCTTATGCTAAGCAGAAGGTTCTCCTTCAGTTCAGTTCAGTCCCTCAATCATGTCTGACTCTTTGCGACCCCATGGACTACAGCACACCAGGCCTCCCTGTTCATCATCAACTCCTGGAACTTGCTCAAACTCATGTCCATCGAGTCGGTGATGCCATCCAACCATCTGATCCTCTGTTGTCCCCTTCTCCTGCCTTCAATCTTTCCCAGCATCAGGGTCTTTTCTAAGGAGTCAGTTCTTTGCATCAGGTGGCCAAAGCATTGGAGCTTCAGCATCAATGCTTCCAGTGAACACTCAGGACTGATTTCCTCTAGGATAGACTGGTTGGATCTCCTTGGACTGCAAGGTTCTCATTGGTTGTCTATTTTATATAGTATTCATAGACAGAACCTTGGGCTCAGTCATTCCGACTCTTTGCGATCCCGTGGACTATAGCCCACTAGGCTCCTCTGTCCATGGGATATACCAGACAAGAATGCTGGAGTGGTTGCTCTCTCCTTCTCTGGGGGATCTTCGTGACCCAAGGGTCAAGCCCACGTCTCCTGCGTTGCAGGCAGAGTCTTTACCAGCTGAGGCCCCAGGTATCAGCAGTGCATACACGTCAGTCCCACCCTCCCAATCCATCCCACCCCAGCTTTCCCGTCTTGGTAGTCACACGTTTGTTCTCTGTTTCTCTATTTCTGCTTTGCAAACAAGATCATCCGTACCAGTTTTCTAGATTAGAAGTCCGATGCACTATCCATTTCCCCACAGAACCACCTGGAATTTCATACTGAAACAGAGCTAAGAAAGGCCACAGAGGTTTACTGTCCTTCAAGACCAATGTGGTCAAACAGAGGGGCTGCTGGAAGGATGAATAGGCTGAAGGTGGCCAGGATGTGGGCAGATGCTTCAGAAGGTGGTTTATTTCAGGAGAAACCCATGACAGCAGGTACATCAGAGACTCTGCGGAAAGGTAACAGAGGACTTGCACCATAAGGAATATTTTAAGAGTAATACAACACAATTTAAAGCTGATGGGAAAAGACTGCTGAGTTATTGCCATTTCATAATATTTTATTGTGATTTAAAAGCTTTACATAAGACAATATCGGACATTTTCAGGGGTATAGTTAAGTTGAAATGCCTTTGTATTAAAATGGCTATGGAAATTGAATTGTACCTTGTTTTTAAAATAAAAATGTGCTCCCCCTCCACACCCACACACAGGAGGTGCGAGGCCGCCAGGAGACCCTTCTCCATCTAGTTCGGAGATGTATAAATACTGCACGTTTGCAAGGATGGAGCAAGATATCTACTTCTTTGAAATCTAAGACTT
This sequence comes from Antilocapra americana, assembly GCA_007570785.1. NCBI lineage: Eukaryota > Metazoa > Chordata > Mammalia > Artiodactyla > Antilocapridae > Antilocapra > Antilocapra americana. Next base: position 71,709 of record ML663587.1, read on the forward strand.
AATTTCATGTTACCGTCCTGACTTTGCAAAGTCTTTTAGACTCAGAGGTGAGGCCAGCCTCCTGGTCTCCTGGCTCTCGGTGGAGCGTTTTCTGTGCTCAACACCAATATTTTTCTGTGGTCCAAGCAGAGCTCTGGGCCTCCGCCTTCTTTTCCTGCCTTAATATCTTTAATCCAATTGGAGTTGAATCTTGCTCCCACCTGAGTTCTCTTCTTCCCACAGTGACTTTGCATAATGCATTTTTTGGTCCTTTATAGATTGATTTTACAGTTTAACTCTCAGAGGATATTCTTTATAATAATTGTGTTTGTCAGCTCAGGCTGCCAAAACAAAATACCATACACTGGGGTGGCTTACTCTGGAGAAAAATATACTTCTCACAGTCCCAGAGGCTGGAAGCCCAAGATTGAGGGGCCACCTGATTCATTTTCCTGGTATGGGCTCTCTTCCTGCATTCAGATGGTTGTGTTTTTACTCTGTCCTCACACTGGTGGGAGGGGGAGGAGGTAGACTTTCTGGTGTCTCTTCTTATAAGGGCACTAATCCCAGCATAAAGGATTTTTCTTATTAACTCATCTGGCTTTCATTGCAAGATCAAACCAGTCAATCCTCAAGGGAATTAATGCTGAATATTCTTTGGGAGGACTGATGCTGAAGCCCCAGTGCTTTGGCCAGCTGATGCAAAGAGCCGACTCACTGGAAAAGACCCTGATGCTGTGAAAGATTGAGAGCAGGAAGAGAAGGAGGCAACAGAAGATGAGATAGTTGGATGGCATCACCGACTCAATGGACATGAATTTGCGCAAACTCCAGTAGATAGTGAAGGACAGGGAAGCCTGGCACGTAGTCCATGGGGTCGCAAAGAGTCAGACATGACTTATATATACCTTCATTATATTACAAAGGCTCTCTTTTCAGATACCATTATGCCAGGGTTTAGCGCTTCAAAAATGATGAGGATGTGGGGAATGCTTGTCCATGGCGTCAAGTAACTTGGAGGTACCAGACATCAGCTATAATACCCAGAAGTGGAAATTACTCACTTGGGGACAGTAATTAATAGTAGAAAGTTTTACTTAAAATCTATGCTATTTTTCTAAATTACATGTTGATACTTTCTAGAGACACACTTCCCATTAGTATCAGCGATTAATCATAATTGAAACAATACGCCAAGCAATTGCCTGGTGCACTCCAGGTATAATGAAGCACACATCTGCCAGATGGAAGTTACAGGGTGATGTACCCCGACCCACCATCACAGTATCTCCAGGCAGAGTTTCTCCCTCAGTGTTTTCACAGGCATATTTGTCTCTAGATTCAGAGTCAGTAGGGATCATGGATGTCTGAGCTTGGGAACTTGAAAATTCATTCCAGTGCCTGCTTGACTATTCCCCACTCATGTCCCTGCCCTCCTGTTTATACCTGATGATAACTTCCACCATCAATTATAAGGTACTCATCACGACGTTTGCCATCCTTTGAGACAAAAAAATATTTGCCAGAGGACATAGATTTCTTCATTTATCTTTCTTGGCTTTTCATAACAGAGCATCAAGCTCAAAAGCAACTTTCCAGCTTTACTGACTTGACTTAAATGATGTTGGAGTCCGTGTTTTAAGCCAAATTGCCCACTGGCGTCTCTAAACAGAAATCTCATGACTATGGAATCTGTGGGGTTTCAGTTCCTGGGTACCAGTTCATCATCTCTCAGGAAGATCTTGAACAACTAGAAAAAATTCAAGTCCTGCAGAAGTCATCGTGCAAGAACTTGCCCAAATTCCCTGTGATTGTGTGTTTAAAGGAGGATACTCCTTGTTAGGGTGGAGTGGTTGCCAAGGGCAGTTGGGAATCTGCCCAGAGCTTTGTGGGAATTTCTTGCTTTTGCATGTTTTTCCCCCTAATCTTGGAAAATAGCATAAAGGAATCAGCCTGTTGAACAAAGCAGGCAGTTGTCTGCTTATATCAGATTTATACCATTTCTTGAGACTGAGTTGTATTTGGACCTGAATGCAACTAAGCTCCCATATTCCTTCCTCGAACTAAGGACTCTCCACAGGGGCTGTTGTGAACACCTGGGCTCAAGACACCCACCAGGTCAGCTGAACAGACAGCCTCAGTCACACACCGGCTTCCAGGCAGAATGGAGGGCCCAAGGGGAACCCATCAGTCAGTTCAGTTCATTCGCTCAGTCGTGTCCGACTCTTTGCAACCCCATGAACCACAGCACACCAGGCCTCCCTGTCCATCACCAACTCCCGGAGTCTACCCAAACCCATGTCCATTGAGTCGGTGATGCCATCCAGCCATCTCATCCTCTGTCGTCCCCTTCGCCTCCTGCCCCCAATCCTTCCCAGCATCAGGGTCTTTTCCAGTGAGTCAACTCTTCACATGAGGTGGCCAAAGGATTGGAGTTTCAGCTTCAACATCAGTCCTTCCAGTGAACACCCAGGACTGATCTCCTTTAGGATGGACTTGTTGGATTTCCTTGTAGTCCAAGGGACTCTCGAGTCTTCTCCAACACCACAGTTAAAAAGCATCAATTTTTCAGCACTCAGCCTTTTTCACTGTCCAACTCTCACATCCATACATGACTATTGGAAAAACCATAGCCTTGACTAGATGAATCTTTGTTGGCAAAGTAATGTCTCTGCTATCCAGGTTGGCCATAACTTTCCTTCCAAGGAGTAAGTGTCTTTTGATTTCATGGCTGCAATCACCATCTGCAGTGATTTTGGAGCCCCCCCCCCCCAGAAAATAAAGTCTGACACTGTTTTCCCATGAAGTGGGACCAGATGCCATGATTTTAGTTTTCATAATGTTGAGCCTTAAGCCATCTTTTTCTCTCTCCTCTTTTACTTTCAGCAAGAGGCTTTTTAGTTCCTCTTCACTTTCTGCCATAAGGGTGGTGTCGTCTGCATATCCTGGTTAAATAAACCCACCCCCACCCAAAAGTGGACATGGAGAGATGCCTGCTTGGATAGGAAAGTGAAAGTATTCTTTGCTCAGTCATTTCCGACTCTTTGTAACCCCTGGACTGCAGCCCACCAGGCTCCTCTGTCCATGGGATTCTCCAGCTGAGAATACTGGAGTGGGTAGAGAATACTGGAGTGGGTAGCCACTCCCTTCTCCATGGGATCTTCCTGACTCAGGGATCGAACCTCAGTCTCCTGCTCTGCAGGCAGATTCTTTACCATCTGAGCCACCAGGGAAGCATGCATAGGAGGTTCAGAGTAAGGAATAGGAACTGTCTGCAGTGGTGTGAGGGAGAGCAGGAGAGCCAACCAGGAGAGCAGCAAACTCATCTCTATAGTGTGACTTATTTATGACCCAGGTTCCTCCATCTTTACCCAGGGCATGGGTAGGTGTGAGTGTGTCTGTGCGCAGTCGTGTCTGACTCTTTTGTGACCCCATGGACTGTAGCTGCACAGGCTCCACTGTTCATGGGCTATCCCAGGCAAGAGTACTCAAACGGGTTGCCCCTTCTTCCTCGAGGGGATCTTTCCCACCCAGCGGTGGGACCCCCGTCTTCTGCATCCCCTGCATGGGAAGGCAGATTCTTTACCACTGCACCACCCACGAAGCCTGCTAGTCTGAAGTTACTGACCACAGCATTTGCAGGTTCTCTAGCATGTGGATTATCTCAGCGTTTTAGGAAGTTTATTTAACCAGGAAAAGAATATTGTAGAAACTCACTCCGCAAAGGGATCACATACTATGAAATAAAAAAGTCAGTGGTTTCTGCCTGGACCAACAGTCATTGCTTGTGGGCTCTGATTTCTAGAGAGCAGGCAATAGGGTGAGCGTGGTCTTCCTTCTGTGGGCTGAGTATCCCCCATCACGCTCCCCCGGCACCTCCGGGTCCTTTCTGCTGGGAGCTCTTCTCCTCTGCGTCACTCTGATGCCCCTGGCACCTCCCATCCATCCTTCCTCCTCTTGTGAAAGACTGCTTTTGCTTCCCTGTGAGCTTCATCTAGACCCTATCTCATCACTACCGGAGAGAGGTTTCAGAAGCAGGTGTCTACTACTCTTCATGTGATACTGAGGTCAAAGTTGCACTGATCTAGTTTTCTGCATCTTTGTTTCTGTGTTGGTGTAAATAGAGGTGGGAATGAGTTTAAAAAAAATGTTTTTCCCTTGAGACTCCTGTGAGAGGAATAAAGAAAGAGAGTACCTCAAAATCAAGCAGCACAAACATAGTTTCACTATACTTCAGGTGGACATATGGTGCAGAGGTGTGCTCCTTTGGAAACAGGGGCATCTTTTCTTACATCAGAAATAACATGTTGATAGCATGTTAGTCCTAACATGATAATAACATGTTAGGACTCTTACCAGAAAGCACACATATACTCAAGAACACGAGGAAATTGTGGAAGATAATAGAGATACTCAGTACCTTGATTATAGTGATCATACCATCGATAGACGCATACGTCCAGACTCACCCAGTTGGGTACATTAAGTGTGTGCAACTTTTGTATATCATACGCTTCAGTAAAGTTTGAAAAAGAAATGATCATTCTTCTGGGGCAAACAAGTACAGAAACTGTTTAGAGTCAGTAATGGTAAGCAGGAAACAGATGCTCTTCATTCACTCCAACGAAACAGCAAGACAACAGTCAAGATCACTGCTCAGGAGCAGAACTCAATTCAAAAGAAGAGCATGTGGGGCCCCGGGGGATCAACCAGGGGGCACTGATGCAGCTGAAGTTGCCTCGCACATCAGGTCTCCGGCTCAGATGCGGGGCAACCCTGGGGCATCCTGATGCGTTGAGAGGGCGGAGCCAAGGACGAGTGAGGCAGTGGGGGAGCACACCCTGTGGGTCTCTGACTGAGGACCCCGTCTTCTGGGGTGGCCCCATTGGCAAGCAGGGCAGGGGGGCTGAGCAGGCCCTTTTGTGGAGACCTGGGACCCCAATGGCTTGCTCCTACGTTTCCTTCAAAATTCTGCTCAAATATTTCCTTCTTAAAGAGGCCTTCCCTGCCCCCTAGTTCCCACTGCAGTCTCCCCGCATGACATCCCTCACCTGTACCAACTAGGCTTCCCAGTGTGGCCCCTCTGTCCTTAAAGAGAGCTGTGGAAAAGACGTGTTCCCTCAGCCCACCGGGCAGGTCCCCTGCGAGCTCCGTGCAATCGGGACCGTGTGCCCCTCGTCCAGCAGACCAGATGTCAGCGAGACGCAGCCTGTGGGCTCAGCGTGGCCCCATGCCTGCTTCTGTGAATCAGCTTTCGAGGCGCATAGTTACCCTGTGCTTATGTGTTGCCTGGGTTGCTTTTGTGCTGCACTCAGCTGCTGCAGAGACTGTCCAAGGACCTGCAAAGCCTAAAATATTCAATACTGGCCCTTTAAGGGAAAAGTTTGCTGACCCTTGGGATAGGAAGTGTTAGTTGCTCAGTCATGTCTGACTCTCTGTGACCCCATGAACTGTGTAGCCTGCCAGGCTCCTCTGTCCATGGATTTCTCCAGTCAAGAATACTGGAGAGGGTTGCCATTCCCTTCTTCAGGGGATCTTCCTGACCTAGGGATTGAACCCAGGTCTCCCATATTGCAGGCATATTCTTTACCGTCTGAACCACCAGAGAAGTCTTGGAATAGGAAGTACCTGGCATATAGTACGTGCTCAATAAAAAGTCACTTGTCTCTTCAACAGTGTGTCTGGCATAAAATTGGTGCTCAAAATGCTAATTTTTGCATTTCAGTTCAGATCAGTTGCTTAGCTGTGTCCAACTCTTTGTGACCCCATGGACTGAAGTACGCCAGGCTTCCCTGTTCATCACCAACTCCCAGAGTTTGCCCAAACTCATGTCTTTGAGTGAGTGAAGCCATCCAACCATCTCATTCTCTGTTGTCCCCTTCTCCTCCTGCCTTCAATCTTTCCCAACATCAGGGTCTTTTCCAGTGAGTCAGTTCTTTGCATCAGGTGGCCAAAGTATTGCAGTTTCAACGTAAGCATCAGTCCTTCCAATGAATATTCAGGACTGATTTCCTTTAGGATTGATTGGTGTAATCTCCTTGCAATCCAAGGGATTCTCAAGAGTCTTCTTCAACACCACAGTTCAAAAGTATCAGTTCTTCAGCGTTCAGCTTTCCTTATAGTTCAACTTTCACATGCATACGTGACTACTGGAGAAACCATAGCTTTGACTAAACGGAACTTTGTTGGCAGAATTTTGTATCTGGGGGTGATTAATAGTGACTATGGCCAGATCAGAGCATCAAATCCCTGGTAATTTATATAGTGAAACATTCTTCCATATGGACTGTGAGAGATTTGTCAAGATTGTCAGTAGGAAAGAGTACTGCATTTCTTATCACTTCTCTTGCAGAGAAAAAGGGAGTTATTGGGAAGAGGGAGGTTTCATTACCCCCTTTAGTTACCCTTGTAATTTTTGTGTTTGTCTTTAAGCCTAAATTAATAGCAGTCAAATGCTAGGACACAGAAGCAACCTAGATGTCCACCATCAGATGAATGGATACAGAAGCTGTGGTGCGTATGTGCAATGGAATATTACTCAGCCCTAAAAAGGAATGCATTTGAGTCAGTGCTAGTGAGGTGGCTGAACCTAGACACTATCATACAGAGTGAAGTATGAAAGAGCAAAGCAAACATCATATTTTAATGCATACATGAGGAATCTAGAAGGATGGGACTGATGGAGCTGTGTGCAGGGCAGCAGTGGCGATGTGGACACAGAGGACAGACTTGTGGACACAGTGGGGGAAGGAGAGGGAGGGGCGAATGGAGAGAGTAGCGTGGAAGCATAGGCATTACCATACGTAAAACAGAAGGCAGTGGGAATCTGCTGTGTGATTCGGGAACTCAGACTGGGGCTCTGTAACAACCTACGGGGTGGGCTGGGGGGGTGGTGGAAGGGAGGGGACACACGTGTACGTGGGGCTGACCCATGTGGATGTAGGGCAGGAACCAGCACAATCTTACAAAGGAGTTATCCTTCAACTCAAAACAAATGCATTTAAATAAAAGAAAGAAGTTTCCCATGTAGGAAACAGGATTCTTGTATTGCTCTCTGAAAGCTAAATCTCCCTGCCTGGGAGTTCAGGCTTCTGGCCCCCTGTAAGGTGTGGGGTCTGGATGACCTTTGGTGGCAAGTTAGCAGGAGTTGTGTTTGGAATTTGCTCATCATCATTACCCTGAGATCAATTTTTACATTGTGCATTAGTGTATTCATGAGGGAACATCTGCTTTTTCCGCCAAGAGCAAAATTGTGAAGTTGGAGAACTTTATCAACAGACTCCCTGGTTTTTCTTTTCTTCTTGGACTTTAAAGGTGGATTCTTAGCCTTTGTCGAGACACAGACCCTTTGGCCATCTGGTGAAGTCCATAGACCCTTCTAAGGATGAACTGTAAAATAGAAGAAGAAAAGGAAACCATGGGATTACAAAGAAAATGAATGCTGTGTTGAAATTGCAGTTATCAAAACTTAAAGGAATTTTAATACAGGAACATAATGTTCAAATTAAAAAGTTGCAGATAAGAATTCCTTGCTAAGAGTAAGTGATATTTTGAGATATCACGGATTTCTAATGGTCGTGAAGACAGAGGTGTGGCTGGAGTAGCTGCACGTGTTGCCTACGTTCATAACAAGGAGACGCCGAATGTCTGCTAGGGAAGGAAAGAAATATGTGACTTCACCTCCACATTCTTTCGTGTGCCCCCCTTTCTACCCCAGTGATATTTCCTGGGCACTCTTCAGTCTTAGAAAGCATCCTTCAGTTTAACCTTGGGGTGAATTTAAGCTCATACAGTGAGAAGTAGCTTTGATTCATTTATCTGTGAATCAGCTCCGTGGATGCACACGTCCCCTCCCTACGAGCTCCCCCCCCCCCCCCCCCCGCCCCGCCCCGCCCCTCTGGTTCATCACAGAGCGCCACGCACTCCTTGCGCTGCACAGCAGCTTCCCACCGGCTACCTGGCGCGCAGCTGGTGGCCTATGTATGCTAATAATGCTCTCTCAGCCCATCCTCTCCTTCCCACCTGTGTCAGCAGGTCTGCTCCCTACATCTTCATCTCTCTTCCTGACCTGCAAACAGATTCATCAGTACCGTTTTGTCTAGATTCCATATATATGCTTTGATGTGTGATACTTGTTTCTTACTGAAGTCTGCATGACAGACTTTAGGTCCCTCTGTGTGTGCCTGTGTGTGTGTGCTAAGTCACTTCAGTCATGCCCGATGCTTTGTGACTCTTTAGGTCCATCCACATCTCTACAAATGACCCGGTGTTTTTCCTTGTAATGGCTGAGTAATATTCCACTGTGTATGTGTACCGTATCTTCTTTATCCATTCATCTGCTGATGGACATTTAGGTTGCTTCCACGTCTTGGCTATTGTAAATAGTGCTGCAGTGGACGTTGGGGTAGATGTGTCTTTTTGAATAATGGTTTTCTCAGGGTATATTCCCAGGAGAGCTACCTTTTAAAGTGTATCTTTCAGTCCCAAAGGAAGACTTAATTTCTTTTCAACGGCATTTCCATGGTAGCCCCTGAAGTCTTAGTGCCGGTGCACTGGGGACGCTGTTTATGGCTGCAATTAGCCTGCATTTGAATGAGCCAGTTTGCCCATAGCTGGGGCACGTGCTGACAGCTGGTGAGATGCATATAGAACTGGGTAGTTTGCAATGAATCTGTCAGGCAGTGGTAGGCTACACTTGGCCCTTTGCAAAGTAATTCATGTCGCGTTATGGGAATTCGTCTTCTGCTTTGCCTCACTGTCTTGCTTTTAGGGGCACTTATTCCTAAGCAGTTGTTCTAATGGACTATTGGATTATTAGTGTTGATAAAATAATAATGATCTTTTGTGGTTACCGAGCGTCCCTGTCCCCTGACTTTGTTTGCACGGGAAAATTAAAGGAACAAATTGCTGTTGAGTGCTTTTCCACCTCTGCAGGAAAAATCAGCAGGAGAGCGAGCACAAGCTCAGAATTATCAATGAGCAGATGCTAACAGGTTACGAAACAATGCAAATTGCAGGCTCCTGGAATCAATGAGCTACAGTTGCTGCTCTGTCAATGTTAGACATCATTCATGGAACTCAGTAAGGGACGTTAAGGAAAATATTTACTGTGGAAAGAAATGTCAGTAATACCCTCCTCTCCAGACTGAGCCATTCCTAGGAAAGCAGGGTCACTGGTAAATTGATAAACCTTGTGTCTCACTTGCCCAGCGGTCACTGTCCTCCCTTTTCTTTGTTGCCAGCAGATACTCACTTTTCCTTCCTCCCAAGAAATGCGATTGTAGGCACACAAGCTTGTGCAGGTCCATGTTGTCAAGAGGTAGGGCTAAGAGTAACCTAACAGATCATCAGCCCTGAAAGCCAAAACCAAGGGACCTCTACATATGACACAGTGACAGAACGCAGCATGCGTGTTCTTCTACATCTCACATTTATGATTCTAATACAGTCTGGCAAAGTAACAAAGTTAGAACTTTGGGCCCCATGATTATCTGGTGAGAACAGGAGAAACTCTGGGAATTACTCTGTGCCAGAGCCTCCTGATGAGGGTGAAAGAAGAGAGTGAAAAAGCTAGCTTAAAACTCAGCATTCCAAAAACAGATCATGACATCCAGCCCCATCACTTCATGGCAAATAGATGGGGATAAAGAAGAAACAGTGACAGATTTTATTTCTTCAGGCTCCAAAGCCACTGCTGATGGTGACTGCAATCATGAAATTAAAGGATGCTTGCTCCTTGGAAGGAAAGAGGTGATAAACCTAGATACTATATTCAAAAGCAGAGACATCACTTTGCCGACAAAGGTCCATATAGTCAAAGCGATGATTTTTCCAGTAGTCATATACAGATGTGAGAGTTGGACCATAAAGAAGGCTGAGCACCGAAGAATTGATGCTTTCAAATTCTGGTCCTGGAGAAGACTCTTGATAGTCCCTTGGACAGCAAGGAGATCAAACCAGTCAATCCTAAAGAAATCAACCCTGAATATTCATTGGAAGGCCTGATGCTGAAGTTGAATCTCCAATACTTTGGCCACCTGATGAGAAGAGCTGACACATGGGAAAAGACTCTGATACTGGGAAAGACTGAGGGCAGGAGGAGGAGGGGATGACAGAGGAGGAGATGGTTGGATGGCATCACTGACTCAGTAGACATGAATTTGGGCAAACTCCGGGAGATAGTGGAGGACAGAGGAGCCTGGCGTGCTGCAGTCCACGGGGTTGGAAAAAGTCAGACAAGGCATAGCCACTGAGAAACAACAAGAATGTCTGTCCCCCATCACATTACACTAGAGAGAACTGGGCAGAGATGCTTTGTGTGTAACAAACACTTCTGCTCTCTGAATCAGAGACCTGAGTCCTCTCAGAATCAATCAATCAATCAGTCAACCTCTCTCTCATCTGTTTATCTAGGAAGTTAAGAACAACATCATACTAAATGATGTTAACATATGATTGTTGACCTGAAGCTGTGAAATTAAAAGATGCTTGCTCCTTGGAAGAAAAGCTATGATCAACCTAGACAGCATATTATTAAATAGCAGAGACATTATTTTACTGACAAAGTTCCATCTAGTCAAAGCTATGGTTTTTTCAGTCGTCATGTATGGAGGTCAGAGTTGGACTATAAAGAAAGCTGAGTGCCAAAGAATTGATGCTTTTGAACTGTGGTGTTGGAGAAGACTCTTGAGAGTCCCTTGGACTGCAAGGAGATCCAACCAGTCAATCCTAAAGGAAATCAGTCCTGAATATTCACTGGAAGGACTGATGCTGAAGCTGAAGCTCCAATACTTTGGCCACCTGATGCGAAGAGCTGATTCATTGGAAAAGACCCTGATGCTGGGAAAGATTGAAGGCAGGAGGAGAAGGGGATGACAGAGGATAAGATGGTTGGATGGCATCACTAACTCAATGGACATGAGTTTGAGTTAGCTCTGGGAGATGGTGATGGACAGGGAAGCCTGGCATGCTGCAGTCCATGGGTCACAAAGAGTTGGACGACACTGAGCAACTGAACTGACTGACCTGCAAGCCAGATCTACAGAAAGCACTCTGTTGCTCTGTTGAGAGCTGTATCAAAATATGTCTGAGCGAGAGTTGAAAAGGATTAATTAAGAAAGTCTAAACTCCATCCCATCAAAGTATCAGAAAGACAATGAGGAATATGGAAAAGAGATAGTATTTGGAGAGATCATGGAAGGGAGTAGAATTCTTTGTGATTGTTGAAGGCCAACCTTCAGGAACAGGAAGCCAAAATTTTGAGCAGGAGGAATAAGAAGGAACGGACACCTAGACACGCCATGGTGAGCAGGCAGAGCAAAGAGGCTGAAAGCCCACCTTTCAGAGAGAAAAGACAGACTACCTACATGGGAAGAGAGGCAGGGAGGGAGCTGGTCTCTTGGCAGCATAGTCCGCAAATGGAGAAAGTTTTTCAACTGATGACTTTTTATGCAGTGAATTGTTCTTGCAGAATGAGGACAAAATAAAATCACTTAGTACCAACCAAAAAAAGAAAAAAACTTTACAGAAACTAAGAAAGAAATACGGAAAGCACAGGTTTGTCCAGGACAAGATCAGGAAATATGCTCCAGGATGTAAATCAACAGAGCGCCTCTTTTATCGAGAGCCTTGCTGGAAACACATACTGGCTGCAGTCCGTGCACTCCTTAATGATGTGGCTGATTTACATTCTGGGTGAAGCTCCTCGTCAGCTTATGAACGAGGTAAGAGCTTGTAGGCCAGAGCCGACGTACGTGCTACACGCTGCATGATGGTGTTCAAAGGATACACTCTAGGAAAGAAGAAAACCATCCAAGGAAAGGTTCTACGTGTGAAAATAATGACAGGGAAAGAAGACAGCAACCAGATCAAAAAAGAGTAGTAAGTATATTTTGAAAACAAATGACCTTTGAAGTTAGGAACTTGACTAGTATGGTCAGGAATGGGCAGTCAGACTCAAAACATTATAATTGGCTTTCTTTGTAAATGTGTTGGTTGCCTTTTAAAGTTTTTCAAAGTCAATATGCACGTTAAAATGAGAACTACCGAAAAAGATATAGAAAGAATAACAGCCAAAGTGGTAGAGGAGAAAATAAAGACAAACAACAAAAATGGACCTCAACCGCTCCCAATGAAGAAAAACAGGAGAAAATGAAGAAAGGCAGAAAGAGTAAGACACATAGAAAAGAAAAACGTTTGGGGAAAAAGAAATGAATTCAGACGTTTTGGTGATCTCAATATGGATCCAGCCTATCTAGCTAAAAGTCATAAAATGCAAGAATGCAGAAAATCTGTGAAGTCAAAGTTTGAAAAAAGGCATACCAGATAAACAACATTAATTTATTTTTACTTAGGAAAAGCTAATAAAATAATAATATATACAAGTGGTGAAATTCCATTAATATCAGAAAAATGGACTCTAGGGGGAAAACATTTAAAAGATAAAGATATTACTTATGTGTTGATGGTTGGCTTGTCTAAGAAGATTAAGCAGTTTTATTCATTTTTTAAAGATTTTTCGATTGGAGGACATTTGCTTTACAATGCGCTGGCCTCTGCCATGCAACAATGCGGATGAGTCATGATTATTACATGTGTGTGTATGTCCCCTCGCTTGTGAACCTCCCTCCCCCTCCCACCCCACCTCCCAGGGCTTCACAGGACAGTAGCTGGCCTCCCTGGGCTCCGATGCCTGTGCTATATACCAGCTTCCTACCAGTTATTTAATTTACGGATTAGGTAGAGTATGTATGTCAATTGGGAAAGTAGATTAAGCAACTTTAAATGTGTACCCACCCAATTCTGTAACTTCAAAATATATAAAACATAAATATATAGATATAAAACTTCAAAACAAAAATTAATGACATAAAAATAAATGAGATACATTAGGATTTGGGGATTAACATGTACACACCGTGTTTAGTTAGTCATGTCTGACTCTTTGCGACCCCATAGACTTTAGCCCACCAGGCTCCTTCATGGAATTTCCAGGCAAGAATACGGGAGTGGGTTGCCATTTCCTTCTCCAGGGGATCTTGCTGACCTAGGGATTGAACCCAAGTCTCTTGCATCTCCTGCATTGGCAAGAGGATTCTTTACCACTGAGTCACCCAGGAAGCCCCCAAACACACACTATAGCCTACCAGGTTCCACCATCCATGGGATTTTCCAGGCAAGAATACTGGAGTGGGTTGCCATTTCCTTCTCCAGGAGATCTTCCTGACCCAGGGATTGAACCCGGGTCTCCCTCATCGTAGGCAGACGCTTTACCATCTGAGCCACCAGGGAAGTCTTTCCAAACACACACTACCATATTTAAATAGATAACCAACAAGGACCAATTGTATAGCACAGGGAACTATACTTGATACCTTGTCATAACCTGTAATGGAAAAGAATCTGAATGATTTTGCTATACAGTTGAAACTAACAACATTGTATGTCAACTATACTTCAATTAAAAATGCAGAGCTACTTTAAAAATTAATGACAAGCCTTTCATAAGACCAGGACAGCCTAATGACTGCTGATGGACCAAGGACACCACTTCTGTGTTTGGGTGTCAGCCATGCATCCAGAGTCATCTTGGGAAAGGAAACATAAGGACGATGACAGAAACATTGGAGAAAAATGAGCTAGCTTCTCTGTCTTATTCAGAAAAAAAAAAAAAAGGATACAGAGTTTCAGGTGCAGAAAGGAAAGCTTATTCCTGTCATCCTAGGGCCTCGTTTCAGAGAGTGGTCATCTCACGAACGTGCACAGGAGACCCTGGAGGGGGATCTCATGCCTTTAAACTCCCCAACCTGCACTGCTGAGCTCCTCCCTGAGTTTCTGGGTGCAATTCCAGACCAAGTTTCAGCAACTACTGGGAATGGCTGTGTGCCAAGAAATTACTAGACATCAGCAGGTTGGCATGAGTGCGTGAACGTGATGAGGGAGGCACCCCAGGGTGTGCAGCTTCAGCCGTCAGGATGGAAGGACAGAACAGCCAGCATCTCGAGTAGAAATCAGTTCCTAAAGCAGGAAGCTACTTGTGCCTACTGGGGGTCCCTCATGTTTCATCAGTAATTTATGGAGGTGTTTCTCTTTCTCTTAGATTCTGTCTTAACCCCCTTTGCCAACACTTGACTATTTAGTAACATTTATTATGATCACGTGGGCTTCTCAGATGGCTCAGTGGTAAAGAATCTGCCTGCCAATGCAGGAGACTCAGGTTCAATCTTTGGGTCAGGAAGATCCCCTGGAGAAGGAAATGGCAACCCACTCCAGTATTCTTGCCTAGCAGATCTCGTAGACAGAGGAGCCTGGTGGGCTACAGTCCATGGGGTCGCAAAGGAGTCAGACACGACTGAGTGACTAAAACAGCAACAGCGTAATAATTATGTACCAGATATCTGAACTCAAGAGTGAGTGCCATCGTCCATGTGGCCACCATGTACTTACCCTTGGCTATTAACTACGCTGACTCTGCCTGTCTGGCTCACTCAGGCAGAGCCCAATGTCTTAAATCCTCACCCACATTCTTTCTGTCTCTTCAAATGCTATGCAATTTTGAAAGTCAAAGTCACATTCTTCCTCTTCCAGGCAGTCCCCCAGATCAAACAGGTTTCACCCTTTGGTGAACTGCCAAACCATTCCCCGTCCTCAGCATGTGTGTGCACTCTATATGGTCTCCCCTCCTCCTTTCCTAAGCTTTAGTTGTGGGTCCAAGCTTCCGGACCGGGTGCCTTCCGTATTTCCATGACATCAGACACAGGGAGAGATGCTGAGTGATGGATTCAATGTTATATTGATGGAGACACCGGAATGAATGAGATCATTTCTCTTGGGTTCCTGTAGCTTGGAAATGCAATGATTTTATGACAAAAGATCTGAATTTCAAAAAGGTGAATTTTGAAAGTGATTTGGTTATAATTTCATTTTCTAGCTCTTTCTTAAACTCCAATACATCTGCCGAGTTATCCAGTGTTTCAGTCTTTGTGAAAGTGGTGCAGTAATGTACCTCTACCAGGTAAGATCCATTACTAACTTCATGAGAATAGATTTGTTCCAGTTCCTCTAGCTTCTTATTTGGTTTTGTAAATCATCATTACAATCAACCCTGAAGTCCTTCTGTCGAGCGATCCAGGCAAGAAACACTTGGGCAGCTTTTTCTCCTCTCATAAAAGGATCATTATCTTTTTCTTTGGCTCACAAGAAACACCTTGAGGTAAGCTGAAAGAGAGTTGTGGACATTTTGCCATAAAGCACTAAAAGATAATACAGGAAAAATACAGTCCGTCAGTTAGATGAACAGAAGAGACGAACAATGAAAACAAAGTCTCTCCACTGCAGCCTAGTGGAATGAACTGCAGCGAGAGGTACATGAACTCGCTGACACGATCTGAGTTCAGGATCTGACCTGGGATCTGTTGGCTGAGAAGCAGCAGCCCCAGCCTTGCCTCCTTGAAGTTTCATTTGAGAGGAAAGTGCCCGGAACCGTTCAGCCTCTCTAAGGGCACAAGGAGGCTGTCTACACAGCGATGAATCCTTTCAATGCCTGCTTACCTTCTCTCAGCTGCTCCCAGGAGCTTGCATCCCAGGTTGCCCTCGGCTCAGATGACCATGACCTTGGTAGTCAGCTATGCACACCTCTGCTGTGACCTTTGGGCCAGCTGCACACGGTGGGCCCAGGGCGCAGCCCGCCACAGCACCAGCCGAATCCCCACCAACATCTTCCTCGTTGTCGTCCATCCATCCATCCGTCCATCTGTCCCTCTTCCTATCTCTGTCTATCCATGTACTTTTCCATCACCCCGTCCATCCACTCACCCACCTTTCTTTATAGATTCTACCTTTCTGTCTACATGTGTGTCCATTTCTCTGTCCATCACCCATCCATCTTCTACCTTTCCATCATCTGTATTTCTACACCATGTATCTCTTTATCTATATTTCTGTCACCCATCTGTCTTTGTCTGTCTGTCTAATCATCTATGTGATGAAAGCACTCGGGTGTGTATACAACAGGGGCGTGCATACCACGTTATGGTCACTTATTACGTCTTTCACGTGGGAAAGGAAGGAGATAAAAGAGCATTTTGTGCTTCTGTTCTCTCCTGTCTCAGATCTAGAGGGCGGTGACTGGTGATGGGGAGTGTGCCTGACCACGACACCTGGGTCCTCTTCAGACTTGATGTGATGCTCCTTTCTTGATGGGGGTGTTACTGGGTGGGAGATGGCATCTTCCCTCCACCTCTGCCCCATCACATCCCAGAGATGACCCTTGAGCCTTTCTGTGACTGAGCCCCACGCCCCTGTACATGGGACAGCACTGCCGGGGGCCCTGGGGAAAGCCCCAGGCCAGGTGCCCCAGCCTCAGTGCTCGAGTCTTGACTGCAGACCTCCTCAAGTAAAGGCATCACTCTTATCTTTCCTGACTCTTCGTTTTCTCATCTGTAAAATGGGCTGGCAATCACTACTCTAACTCACAGGACCGTAGTGTCATGTCACATCCCCCAAGAGAAAAAGCCTTGCACCTGCCAAGTACGATACCAGTGTGTGCCTGGGGCAGAGCCTTTGGAGGGCGGCTCACAGAGCCAGGCAGGCTGATTTCCAGGACAGAGGACCCCAGCTTCCCCGAACACACACACACACACACACACACACACACACACACACACACACACA
>ML663587.1:88368-198956 GCA_007570785.1 Antilocapra americana
ACACACACACACACACACACACACACACACACACACACACACACACAGTCTCTCTCTCTCATATGCAAACACACTCCTGCATCTCTCTCTCACACACACACACACACTGTCTCTCTCTCTCATATGCAAACACACTCCTGCATCTCTCTCTCTCTCTCTCACACACACACACACACACACACACACACACACACACACACACACACTCTGTCTCTCTCTCTCATATGCAAACACACTCCTGCATCTGGTTGTCCCTTGACAACACGACCCAGATCCTGGATCCACCTCATCCAACTTGTCTCTCTGTTGGCAGGCCACCTCCTCTCCCAGCCCTGGGGTTGGCCCCAGCACTGCCCCCCGCCGAGAGCCCCCTCCCCTCCTGACCTGCTCACTGACCGCTGCTCTTCACACACTGACCAGCTTCCTGTGGTTAGGTTCCATCAGTGCCCACCCTGCAGGCTAGGACTGTGTCGCCACCATGACCACGATGGTGATGCTGTTCACGTCACTCACCGGAAACAGTCTGAGGTGCTTACTGACCATGCCTGAAAGAAACATCTAGCAGTCTCAAAACTGCTACTGCCGACTGGAATGTATCTGGTGATTAGAATGCAGTCTAGATCACTGGCAATTCTCCAGTGATGCAGGCGTACCAAACAGAATCAGCTCAGACATAAAAGCCAGATCGTTACCACTGAGCTCATTTGAAGAAAAAAAGAAAATGAGTTTTTAAATTTGTTTTTATTGCAGATCGTTGCGTAGGATTAAAAAAAAAACACATTTGCTTACTGTAGCCACCATGATGATTAAAAATGGATACTGTTGAAATGCTAATAAAATAGATAATCACGTGCTGGGAAAACAGCTTCTGATGGAAGAGTTAAATACCAATTTGGTCCGGCTGTTATTACCAGGCTTTATCCCTGGATCTTTGAGGGTCTCTTCATTTAAAGATAATCCAGAAATAATGAATTTAGAGCTTACATACACTTTATGAACATTCCCATGACTATTTGACAAAGCTCCTTAATGCTAATTACATGTAATTTATTTGTAAGTTTACTTACTGGGGGATTTGTACTTTGGTATTATATTGATTTTTAGTATAATCAGGATTTACTATTCCAGTATATGTCTCAGATTATTAAATACCTGAATTCTCTTTCCTTGCTTACTTTCTTGCTCTGGCTTGTTCATTTACTCAGTTAAGTGTTACTGAGTGCAGCTATGTAGTTATTGTTCAGTCACTAAGTTGTGTCCAACTCTTTGCAACTCTGTGGACTGTAGCATGCCAGGCTTCCCTGTCCTTCACTATTCCCCAGAGTCTGCTCAAATTCATGTCCGTTGAGTCAGTCAACTCTGCCATGCCCAAGTCCTTTTGCCTTCAGTCTTGCCCAGCATCAGGATCTTTTCCAGTGAGTCAGCTATTCATATTGGGTGGCCAAAGTATTGAAGCTTCAGCTTCAGCATCAGTCCTTCCAGTGAATATTCAGGCTTGATTTGCTTTAGGATGGACTGGTTTTATCTCCTTGTTGTCCAAGGGACTCTCAAGAGTCTTCTCCAACACCACAGTTCGAAGGCATCAATTCTTGGGCGCTCGTCTTCTTTATGGTCTGACTCTCACATCCATGCATGACTCCTGGAAAGACCATAGCTTTGACTTTGCAGACCTTTGCTGGCAAAGTGATGTCTCTGCTTTTTAATGCCCCGTCTCGGTTTATCATAGCTTTCCTTCCAAGGAGCAATCATCTTTTAATTTCATGCTATGTAGCTGCCATAAGCGATAGGCATATAGGACAGTCTTCTTACAGGTGTGAGGAGAATTATAGAGCTTTGTGAACATTTAGAGGTGGAAGAGGAGACTTGGGACACTGCCCTAAGAGATCAGAGACACAGGAGAGACCTGATTAGTGGGTGAGATTTTTTTCCAAAGAACAATGGATTTTCTTTCCATTGTTTCCAAAGAACATTGTTCTTTTTCCAAAGAACAATGGGTGGAAGGGTTACATTTGTGTTTTCAATACAAAAGTGCATAATTGGATCTGTTGACATAGTGGAGGGTAACTGTAAGAAACACCTGAAGGAGAACCCTGGGAAGAACTAAAATAAACAAGTCTAAGTATCCAGGATGATGAAGGGCAGCAGAGTTAAAAATTAGTTAGAGAAACATGAAGTTGGCAGAATCATCAAGACTTAGCGATGGGAAGTGGAGAGTGAAGGAGAAAGGGAATCTATGATGATGCGAGGTTTGTACAAACCTCAGGGCCAGTCCCTGAGTCAGAAAAAGCAGCAATAAAGTGAGGAGTGTAAGTGTGGGTGTGGCAGCTTTGAGCTGCCTTTAGGATCTCGAAGGGGAAATGCCCATGAGGCCATTCGAGCATCCTGACACCGACCACTGATGCTGTGTGACTGGGTTTGTTGCCAAGGGAGACAGAGTGAGAACACAGGAAAAGGGTCATCTTTCAGGTAATGGGCCATGATGAAGAACCTCCAAAAGAGTGGCCAGAGTGGAGGGAGGGAACCCACAGGTTTCCGGGGCCTTCAAGTCCAAGAGCAGTTCAGGATGGAGGGGAGGTCAGCAGAGCACTGAGGTCCAGATGCATCTGGTCATCAGTAAGGATGACAATGTAGAGCTTGATGCTCCTCACTCGGGTCCCAGAGATTCTGAAATTTCGTATTTCTTTCTTTACCTTGAGTTCCATATCACCCTCTTCAGGTATTCTTAATGGTTTTAAGATGGGGGTGGATGTAAGAGGAGACCCTTCATCAGCAGGCGCTGGTCCGGGAAGTGCTAGAACACTGCAGGTGGGGCTGTGAGGACCACCTGTCCTGAGGGCAGGGATCTCCAGCCATTGGACCTCAGTCCTGGTTCCTCCCAGGGCAACCCCCATCTATTGTTCTCCACGATTTTTCTGGAAAGACCCTCTGGAAAGTTCTTTCACTTCCTTTATCTATCTTGGCCACACCTCAAGTCTTGGGGGGAGGAGTACAGTCTGGCATTTGCTAATTCGCTCACTCACCCAGCTTCCTGCTCTGGCAAAGCTGGGGAAGCATCTGTGTGCTCTCTGGCTTCTCTGTCAAAGTCCTCTGCTGGCCTGTCTCTTTGACGCTATGGTTCAATCACGCTGAGTTAGAGTCCAGATCGATTTTCTCTAGTCAGTTCTTTGAACCAGCAACTCTACCAGAAATTATTATTATTTATATTTATAGTAGTCACGTATGGATGTGAGAGTTGGATCATAAAGAAGGCTGAGTGCCAAAGAATGGATGCTTTCAAATTGTGGTGCTGGAGAGGACTCTTGAGAATCCCTTGGACTGCAAGGAGATCACACCAGTCAATCCTAAAGAAAATCTACCCTGAATATTGACTAGAAGGACTGGTGCTGAAACTGAAGCTCCAGTACTTCAGCCACCTGATGCAAAGAACTGACTCATTGGAAAAGGCCCTGATGCTGGGAAAGATTGAAGGTGGGTGGAGAAGGAGACGACAGAGGATGAGATGGTTGGATGGCATCACCGACTCAATGGACATGAGTTTGAGCAAGCTCTAGGAAATAGTGAAGGACAGGGAGGCCTGATGTGCTGCGGTCCATGGGCTTGCAAAGAGTTGGCCATGATTTAGCAACTGAACAACAAAACAACACAGCATGTGGAATCTTAGTTCCCTCACCAAGGATGGAACCCACAGCCCTGCAGTGGAAGTACCGAGTCTTAACCACTGGACCACCAGGGAAGTCCCTGCGCCAGGAAGCACTGCCTGACCTCATTTTCAAGGTTCTCGTGTCCCTTCCCACCACTTTCACTCATTATCCTTGCAGTTCAGTGAGCCTTAAGGTAAAGGTTACTAATCTCTGCTAATGCCTGAGGTGCCCAGGTATGGGGAGAAAGCCATGCCTGTCTGTTCTTTGCTAGGAGACTGTGGCTTGTCTGCCGGTGTCACTCAAAGATCTGCTCAATCCCATTGCTCACTGGGTTTGGAAGCAGTACAGTCCTCCCAAGCCTCTGTGTACTGGACTCCTGCTATTGTTATTTTCTCTTAAATCAAACTTTCCTGATAACACCTTGACAAATGTACCCAATAAGAGCCCTACACATCAGAGCTCTATTCCTCCCAACCATTTACCCCACTGGGATCACTTCCCCTGATATTGCAGGCAACAGTTTAATAAAATGTTTGTTCAGTGCAGTCTCTCCTACAGCAGGTTTTTTTTTCCTTCATACAGCCCATCATGAAGTTATTGTCTCATATTTTAGATGTTCACATGGTCCGTTCTTCCCTTCCTTTCTTTCTGGAAAACTCTACTCCTGGTTCAAATTTGTGCATCAGTCAGGGTAGGATAATTGCTATAACAGCCATCCTAAAGGCTCAATAGCTCAGGACTGTAAAATGTGCCTCCAATTCTTGCAAATCCCAGTGCAGACCTTCCTTCTTAGGAAGGCTCAACATGGGAAGGCCAAGATAACCCTTCTCCCTTGTGCTGCTCTGACTCTGAGTCCTCAGGGTCTGGTATTGAATATGAGGCTGTCAGCTGTCCAACAAGCAGAAGGAGACAACCCTGCATGAGCCCCGTGCACTTGTTCTGAGCAATAAGCCCAGTATTTGCGGATTGATATATTCTTCTGAAATGCAGGAGATTATTGAAAGAGGTAGCGTGTTTTTAATCAATGAGAAAAAGAATGGGGCCAAATGGCTTCTGGGAGCCTTGGAAGAGCATATGTGTGGGGATAGGGGGAGGAATGAAAATAAATTTAAGAGGTTAAAAAAAAGTGGACTTGAAGTTAAAGACAAAAGTGACTTACTTAAATTTTCTTTCAGAAGAGTAGTAATGACTGCAGAGGTACAGAGAAGGATAGACAGGCATTGGTAGAAACAGTATGGAAAGGTAAATTCTTCAGGAGTTTACTGTTAGCATTAAATTAGCTTTATAGAAATTGAACGCATGTAAAGAAATACTGCACAACTACAGACATGCTTAAGAGGTAGCATAAGTATAATATAATAATTACATATTTAGTATTGAAAGTTTCCGTTGTCAGCTGAGCTCATTAAAAATCAGTTTAGATTTTCTCCAGTAACTAAACTGAGAACGGTCTATCTATTCAAAACCATATCACATAGTCCTGGCAATAATGGTTATGCAAACTGCAGCATAAGCAATTTCACAATAATATTGGTCATCATTACAGAGTACATTCAATTTAATCTCCTCCATTCTCTATTTTATGTGAAAATCTCGTTTGCAGCTCTACAAGGGAGAAGTGCATCTAAACACAGCAAGGGTATCTTAGGTTTTCTTACGGGTGGGCTCACATGCCGTTGCCTGGGGATGATCCCAGTAGAAACAGGAAGACTAATGGGTGGGAAGTGGGGTTCACCCCTTAAAGTTATTCATTTATTGCATGATCTGGAGAGAAAACTTTGCCCTCTGTTGTTACCACTGTTGTCATTGGTTTGCAACTCACATGTGGTGTAGACTCCCCAAAGGTTATGTGTTTATGAGATTCTCCCACCAGTGGTGTACAGACATCTTGTGTCCTGCGGATTAATTGGGTTCAAGGACATGAAGCTGGGAAAATGGAGTTCAGGGGTCAGACAGGACATGATCTCAAGGTTCTCCTGAGTCTTTCTGCTTGATGACTCTTCTCAAGAATGGCTTCAGAGTGACCATAAGACCTCCCAGGTTTAGAGGTATCAGGGCAGTTGGAGCTTTACACAAGATTGAGGACATGTACAAATTAAATGTTGATGCTTAACACTGTACACTTGTTTGTCCTTCGATAACCCCTGAGGGTGACTGCTTTTATAGGTCCCAAACACATCTTCTCCCTCAAAGGTGGTCAGGAAATAAAAGTGAAATTGACTCCAGAAGATAAATTATTCTTACATTTCTGTAGGAGTGGCAGGATTATGAGTATTTTGAATGTTTTCTCCAGGTTTGATGTTTTAGTGTCTAATGCTTATGAGAAGTATTATCATAGTAATATTTTAGATCATTTTGTAATCTTTGTAAATGTCCCAGAAAGTACAAACAAATTTATGCAGCCTAGAATCCATTATGTAATTGCTTACCAGACTAAGGTCTCTTGAATTCTCAGTGAATATTTACTTATTGTTTACATAAACCCAATATACTTTCTGACAAATCCATTTCTTCTCATTACCCCAGCTGCACAATTTTTTATTGATCAGATAATTACAAGGAAAAATCTCAGCCAAGAGTTACAGCTAAATACATTCCCCACTTCTATAACAATGGACTCTGTCTCGCTCTTCTGTATATTAGATAATACCCATTTCCATAGGTCATGAGGAGTCAGACAGGACTGAGCACAGCGCAGCAGAATCTGCATGAGGGCTTCCCTGGTGGCTCAGTGGTGAAGAATTTGCCTGCCATGCTGGGAGAAGTGGGTTCAATCAGAAAGAACCCCTGGAAGAGGAAATAGTAACCCACTCCTGTATCCTTGCCTGGGAAATTTCATGGACAGAGGAGCCTGATGGGGCTATAGTTCATGAGGTCACAAAAGAGGCAGAACACCTGAGCAACTAAACAACAACAGCATCTCTATAAATAAGAAAACATTCATCTCCCTTACTTATCTCAGTAACAAATTTAATCAATAATAAAATACAGGACAAAAACCAACAGTGCAAAAATATTCTTTCCTAGCTTGCTTTGTGATCGTCTTTTACAGCTAGGATTTCCTCAGACACTCACCAACAAACATCAGTTGGAAAGTTATTTTCTCTTTTACTTGAAAGGTTTTTTTTTTCAATGTCTTCCCCAGACTTCCCAGGTGGCCCAGTAGTTAAAACTCCACACGTCCACTGCAGCAGGCATGGGTTCCACCGCTGGTCGTGGAGCCAAGATCCCGCACGATCTGCAGTGTGGCTAATGAAGACATCTTCGCAGCGTAAAAAGCGCGGAACACCCTCATGGTCGGCATTTCCTAGTTCTGCTCAAGTTTTATCTACTTGTATGTAAGGAATTCCTCTTCAGGCGTGTATCACCGAAGGTACATCGATGTAACTCCATCCTCATGGAGTCAACTGTGTTAACGGGGAGGTGATACAGCCGTAGAATACAGCATCTCCTTTGGTGGGGAGCGTAACAAGGGATGGTACAAGTTCTCACCCATCTCGGGCCACCCTGAGCTCCAGACTCCACTTCCTGCACCCATTCCCAGCCAGTTATGGAGCGCAGTGGGGACACAAAGGCAGGCCCATCTTGGCAAAAGATGGGATTCTTCTTGGCTTGAAGATTCTTGGCTTGAGGATTCCGCTTCAGCCTAGCCTAACTGTCCTTGGAGCTGTGCTGCAGTCTGAGGCTCTGAGTGTCCAAACATCCCTCAGTCCCCTTTCACAGGTGTCAGACCAGCTCTCTCCCTCCTCAAATACTCTCCCCTGCTAACATCTTACAAGCCTGACATTGTTTCAGAATCTGCTTCTCAGCTCACTCAAACCAATTCACGAGGTACCATCCTTCTTTCACAACCATCAAGTAAATGGACAAGCATGACGGCTAATATGGTGTGGCGACTTGTCTGGTCATGGTACCCAGTTGTTTGGTCCAAGACCAGTCCAGATGTTGCTGTGATGATATTTTTCAAGCTGTGATGAACATTTCCATTGGTAAACCTGGAGGAAAGATGGACATTTACATCAGTAGATTTTGAGTATGCAGATTATATTCCATCATGTGGGTGGGCCTCCTCCAACATCTTAAGAATAAAGACAGGTTTCTGAAGAAGGAATTCTCAAGACCTCAACAGAGAAAAGAGGCAAGCATTAAGGAATTAAATACCCTAACATGGGATGTGAGAGTTGGACCTTAAAGACAGCTGAACAATGAAGAACAGATGCTTTCACACTGTGGTACTGGAGAAGACTCTTGAGAGACCTGTGGACTGCAAGGAGATCAAACCAGTCCATCCTAAAGGAAATCAACACTGACTATTCATTGGAAGGACTGATGCTGAAGCTCCTGCACTTTGGCCACCTAATGTGTAGAACCAGCTCATTGGAAAAGGCCCTGATGCTGGGAAAGATTGAAGGCAGGAGAAGGGGGCAAAAGAGGATGAGATGGTTGGATGGCATCATCAACTCAATGGACATAAATTTGAGCAAACTCTGGGGAAAGTGAAGGACAGGGAAGCCTAGCATGCTGCAGTCCACGAGGTCACAAAGAGTTGGACACAACTGAGCAACTGAACAACAACAGCTGCTTGGGATCAGGGGACATGACAGCACGTGGTCAAAAGTGCCTTGAGGAATATTATAAGGAAAGGGTTACAGAGGGAGGAGGGATCTCCATTTTTGAAAGGAATGTTACCAAAATCTCTG
Organism: Antilocapra americana; assembly: GCA_007570785.1. Lineage (NCBI taxonomy): Eukaryota > Metazoa > Chordata > Mammalia > Artiodactyla > Antilocapridae > Antilocapra > Antilocapra americana. Next base: position 96,710 of record ML663587.1, read on the forward strand.
AAAGAATAATTTGTCAGAAGCTTCAGGAACTCTTCTACCAGGTAGTTGAATGTCTGATACTGTTATTTTTGTTTTTGGTGAGAATTCATTATGGAGCTGAACGTGGTCTTAAATTTCAGAGTTAAGGAACCATAATTTCTTCCTCTGAATTAATCAAAATATTTGTGGTTCAATAAACATGCAATTCATGCCCTGCCTTTTTGGAGTAAAGCGATCTCAAACATGACAACGAAACAGAAGCAGCCAGTGACTTTGCATAGGATAAGGACCAGAGGAGAGAAAATGTTCATGACAATTACTTTCTGTTACTACAGAATTCATAGGTGCTTCCAGTCTTTACTCTTCTCCTGAATTTCCAAGGGTCTCTAAGGTCAGCAGTATTGATTTCAGCATAGAAAACTCTTTGCTAAAGGTACTATGCTGTGTGCAAATTCCCCCTGCAAAGCCCCGGACTCGTGTAGGTCAGGGTCCCCCAGCTTTTTGGGTTTCGTGCCACAGCTCTGTTTTCTGAATCATCTCTGTGATGTAGAAATTCCTGGCTTAAAACTTAGCGGCACAAAATCGCCACTATCTGCAGAGGGACCCTTCAGTCGAGTGAAGAGAGGTTCGATCCAGGAGGAGACATGGGGCATGCCCTCCGGCTTGCTCCAGAGCTGCATCGTGCTCAGGGCTCCTCTCCATCACCTGTGCCTGCACACTGGGCACCTTCCCCCTCTGCTCCTCCTACCGAGTGCCCTCCTCTTTCATGGCTCCTTTCCAGCCCTTCCCAAGAGTCTCCTCTACACTCGGCATTAAATTTCTTTCATCCCTCTGTGTAGCCATAACCACAGTCCGGCACTTCCCTGGCATATTAACAGAGGTGTGAGTGGTAGAGTGACCGTGGACCGCCGTCTCTCCTGTGGGAAGTTGGCCAGGAAGCTTTATGACTCCCCACACTCTGCCGCTGTGTGAGGTTGCCCTAAGCCAGTGGTACCCAGGCAGCGCACGAGCGAGGGCTGGTCCTGGCACCTGCTGCAGCTTGTGAGACTTCAGCAAGTGTCCTTAATCTGACCTGTCCCAGAGATGACGTGGTATCCTTTTAACTGAGCCACTGTGTCAGAGAGAATGGAAGACCTGGAACCAGAGATCCCCGAAATCTCTGCAAAGAAGACGATCGCATCTCAGGAGGCCTGGATGCCCTGAGGGACATCTGGAGGTCTCTTCCCTGCAGGTCCATTTGAGAGTCTCAGCTGGATGCAAATGTCCTCCTTGCAAGAGGCGTTGGATATGTCCCCAAAGTAGTAGTGGTGAGGTGTGTGTGTGTGTGTGTGTGTGTGTGTGTGTGTGTGTGCAGTCACTCAGTCATGTCCAAATCTTTGTGACCCCATGGACTGTAGCCCACCAGGCTCCTCGGGCCCTGGGAGTTTCACCAGAAAGAATTCTGGAATGAGTTGCCATTTCCTCCTCCAGGGGATTTTGCTGACCCAGGGATCAAACTTGTGTCTCCTGCATATCCTGAATTGACAGGCAGGTTCTTTACCACCGCACCACCTAAGAAGCCCGTGTATCTGCGTACATGGTCTATATGGTGTCGGGTGTATGTGATGGGGTCACTGGTGTCATTAGGTTAGCGATTTGTTAATGCCTGCAGGCTTGGCCATTAGAAACCCGACTGTCTTTTGTGTGGCTGAGGTAGTGACCCACAGTGGGAGCTGGTGTTAACGATCCATCTCAGCGCTGGTGAGGATCTAGGGTTCAAATAGACACGGCCTCTCCCCCTGTGGGTGAGGATGTGCATCACTGCTCCATCGGAACATCCTACAGAGTGGCCTGCAGGCCCACATGTGGGGAGCCCTGTGCTGACACGCATCTTCCCTGCCCAGTAACCCCTGGACCCCCATCCCCCTGAGTCCTACTGTGCAGGGCACAGCTCTTCCCTCCATTCAGCTGTGCCCGTCTTTCCCACCCCATCATGTCCTGAACTCCGATGCCAGTTTAAGCTCTTCTTTTGCAGAAAGACAAGTCAGCTATCCCAGAAAAGAGTAGTTCTCATCACAGCATCTCCTCCACTGACGCACCAGCCATGCAAACTTTTCTGACAATCCATGGGGCCAACCTCCCCACCTCCAGTGGATAAGTTTGATCTGGAGATGAGTTTGATCCCCCCCTCACACCAGGGCTCAGCCCGACTCTTCACTCTAATCAACACCTTACCTGGATCATGGTGACTTTGCCTTCAAGAATGGACGCATTCTCTAATTTAAAACAGTGAGAGTTAGACCCAGAATATATATATATTTGTGTGTATATATATGTGCGTGTATACACACACACACACACACACACATATATATATATATACATATATACATATATATATATATACTTATGTTTAAGAATATTTAAGTATTTTGGCTGTGCTGGGTCTTTGTTGCCGCATGGGCTTTTCTCTGGTTGTGGTGAGCAGTTACTCCCTAGTTTCGGTGTGTGGGCTTCTCATCGCAGTGACTTCCCTTGTTATTGAGCATGGGCTGTGGAGCACTTGAACTTCAGTAGCTGTGGTGTGTGGACTTAGTAGCTGTGGCTCCTGGGCTCTAGGGCACAGGATCAGTAATTGTGGCGCACGGGCTTAGTTGCTCCACAGCCTGTGGGATCTTCCTGGACCAAGGATCAAACCTGTGTCCCCTGCATTGGCAGGCAGATTCTTAACCACTGGACCAGAGATGTCCCTACATATATTTTTAAGATCGAGGGAGAAACGTGTGCTTTTCCCTGGTGGGTGTGAAGTCGAGTAAGGGAGCAGAGCTGAAGTGTCTAAGCCACGTTAGCACCTTGGCGAGGGTTAGGACGAGTCGAGGAGGGGAGGTCTTGGCCAAGAATGAGACCAGTGCCTGGAGAAGAACAACATGGAATTGATGGGGGGGATGAAGTAGTCGTGGTGACATTGTTTGAGGTCATGCAGTATTGTGGCATGGCTGATTCTAACCCTAGGCTTGGAATCTTCAGTGACCTCGGTTAAAGCTTTTTAAAGCTTGAGTTGGTTGTCATTTCAGTTTATGGTTCCCTTCGCTGTGCAAAGGCTTTAAACTTTAATTAGGTCCCATTTGTGTATTTTTGTCTTTATTTCCATTACCCTAAGGAACAGATCCAAAAAACATTGCTGCAATTTATGTCAAATGTTCTCCTCTAAAAGTTTTATGGTTTCAGGTCTTATATTTATATCTTTAATCCACTTTGAGTACATATGGTGTTAGAGACTGTTCTGATTTCATTCTTTTCCATGTAGCCATTCTGTTTTTCCAGCTTCACTATTGAAGAGACTCTTTTCTCCCCCATTGTATATTCTTGCCTCCTTTGTGGTAGATTAATTGATTCCAAATTCATGGGTTTAATTCTGGTCTTTCTATCCTATTCCACTGATCTATGTTTCTGGTTTTGTGCCAGTGCCTACTGTTTTGATCACTGTAGGTTTGTAGTATAGTCTGAAGCTGGAGAGATTGATTCTTCCAGCCCTGTTCTTCTTTCTCAAGATTGCTTTGGCTATTCTGGGTCTTTGCGTTTCCATACAGATTTTTTTTTAATTTTTTTTTAGTTCTGTGAAAAATGTCATTGATAACTTAATAGGGATTACTTTGAATCTGTAGATTACCTTGGGTAGTATGCTACCCACTTTATGGTCATTTTAGCAATATTGATTCTTTCAATCCAAGAACATGGTTCATCTTTCCATCTCTTTGTGTCTTCTTCAGTTTCTTTCATCAGCATCCTATAGTTTTTGGAGTACAGGTCTTTTACCTCCTTAGAAGGGTTTATTCCTAGGTATTTTATTCTTTGTGATACAGTGGGAAATGGGATTATTTCATTAATTTCTTTCTAATATTTTGCTGTTAGTGTATAGAAATGCAACAGATTTCTGTATATTAATTTCATACCCTGCAACTTTACCAAATTAATTAATGAACTCTAGTATTTTTCTGGTATCACTTTTAGTATTTTCTATGTATAGCATCATGTCAATTGAAAATAGTGACGGTGTTAGTTCTTCTTTCCCAATTTGGATTCTTTTTATTTCTCTTTCTTCTTTGATGTGGCTAGGACTTGCAAAACTGTATTGAATAGATGTGGCAAGAGTGGGTGTAAAATATTTGCAAATGATGCTACCAACAAGGGATTAATTTCCAAAATTTACAAATAGCTCATGCAACTTAATATCCAAAAAAAACAACCCAATTTTTAAAAATGGACAGAAAACTTAAATAGACATTTCTCCAAAGAAGACATCCAGATGACCAAAAGGCATATGAAAAGATACTCAACATCACTAATCAGAGAAAAGCAAATCAAAAGTACAACGAGGTACCACCTCACACAGTCAGAATGGCCATCATTAAAAAGCCTACAAATAATCAGTACTGGAGAGGGTACAGAGAAGAAGGAGCCCTTCTCTATTTTTGGTACAACCACTATGTAATACAGCACAGAGATTCCTTAAAAAGCTAAAAATCCAGTTTTAGATTTACGAACTGATCCTGCAATGCCACTCCTGGGCATATATCTGGAGAAAACTATAATTTGAGAAGACGCATACACCCCCATGCTCATAGCAGTGCTATCGGCAACAGCCAAGACATGGAAACAACCTAAGTGTCCACTAACAGATGAATGCGTGAACTTCTGGAAGATCTTAGTGTCATCACCCAAGCAGTTTTCACATGGGAGGACTGTATATACAGTGGTACAAATATACAATGGAAGGTAGCTCAGTGATAAAAAGAATGGAATAATATCATTTGCAGTAACATGGATAGACCTAGAGATTATTATGTCAGACAAAGACAAATATGATGTGATATCACTTCTACACGGAGTCCAAGAAAATGATGCAAATGAACGTACAAAACAAATAGACTCACACACATAGAAAACAAGCTTATGATTACCTAAGAGGAAAGAGGGTGGTAGGGGTAAATTGGGAGTTTGGAATTTACTGATACACACTACTAGTAGGTGTATCAGTACACTACTACTAATAAACTATATATACATATATACATATATATATATATATATATATACCATATATAAAATAGATAAACAACAAGAATTTACTATATAGCACAGGGAAGCATTTTCAGTATCTTATCTTATAATAACCTATAATGGAGAGGAATCTGAAAAAGAATGTATATATATATATATATATACACACACATATATATATATATACATATATATATGTACACAAACACGTATAACTGAATCATTTTGCTGAACACATTAAGATATTATTGAATGGGATAGAAAGTGTTTTCACATACGTAGCAAAACAAAAGATGCTCACAATGACCCTGTGGAGTTAAAGGGATTATTACTTTTCCCACTTAACATAAAAGGAAAGTAAGGGTCTGAGAGGCTATGTGTTGCCTAGAGTCCTTAATTAAGGAAGCAGAACAATGACCAGGACCTCCGGATTACTGTTCTGAGTACTTTTTATGACTGCATCACCACCCATCTCATCAGAATTCTCCAGAGATGTTAAGACACATGCAGGGAACAGCTCCACATCAGTATGTGCTGCCCATGTGGTGGGCACCTCCCTACTCACTGTTCACATTCTGTCTCAAGTCACTATACCACCTCACAGAAGAGCCCTCAACATGCCCTGGCCCTGAAATCGGAGCCACTGCTCTACACAGGTACTAGGCACAGCCTAGCAACCCACCAGAGGAGCCAGCTCTGGGAAGCTTCCTTTGCTCTCGGAGCCCTTTACTCTCCCTGGCCACTCCAAATGCCCAGACCTTCCACCCTCCGAAGCCAAAAGACAAGCAGCCATTATTGAATTCCAGCTGGGATAGGGGGCAGCGGGAAGGAGAATCTCACCCAGAGACGGGAGCACGAGCTGAATGATGTGCAGAGAAGCGTTCTTGGTGTCCCCATTTGGAGCTCAAAAGCCTATTTCCTCACAGAACTGATGTACGGATGCTAACAAGCTAATGAGCTTCAATAATTCTGGGAGGATCTGGTGATATCTTGATTGGACATTTACATTGCACAGGGTTCATGGATGACCCCAAGACCCTATCCATCATTGATAACATTGTTTCCATTGTTTCAAGTTTCGCATGACACCCCTCCAAAGAAGTTCTAGCAAATAAAACCATTTGCAAGTCGGGCACTGTCTGTCTTCCAGCACTGGCTGTTCTCCTACTTGCTCCCCTCGACCTAACCTGTGTTTTCATGTCCAACTCCTGGGTGGCCCTTGGAAACTATTGCTCCTTCGAGGCCACAGCAGGCATAAGCAATGAGTAGAAGGTGAAAGTTCTGGGGAGAGATCTCGGCAGCAGGGGCAAGGGGGGTGAAGAAAGAGGAGAAGAGAGAGCTGGACGCTTTCACAAGACAGCAACCATTGACTGGTCAGCCTGGGAGGTTGACAGGATGCAGGGAGGCCCTTTTATGGGAATTCAAATGGAACTTTTCGGCACGAAGGATGGATGTCATTAAGAAAGCACAGGCTGTGGATGAGGCAGGCCCCGGGTATGTTCTGTCACTGAGGAGAATGGTCACTTGAAGCTAAATATTTAACCTCTTAGGAGGTTCAGTTTTTTCATCTCTAAAATGGAGATAATGTTTGTTTCTCAGAATATTGGTGAAGATCAAAATAAGTCTGTAAATGTGACCAGTGCAAGCAAACCGCTAGCTTGTGATGAACGGTATCAGATTCATGATCTCCCAAGAAGATGTAGCTTCAGGATCAGGGACCAGGCTTGATCACTCAGAGCTCTTGTGTGGCAGAAGTTTTATTACAGTGAAAATGGACAGAGAAAGCTTCGGACGTGGACATCAGAGGGGGATGGAGAGTGGCCCCCTTGCTAGTCTTCAGTTCAGTTTAGTTGCTCAGTCGTGTCTGACTCTTCACGACCCCATGAACCACAGCACGCCAGGCCTCCCTGTCCATCACCAACTCACAGAGTTTACTCAGACCCATGTCCATTGAGTTGGTGATGCCATCCAACCATCTCATCCTCTGTCATCCCCTTCTCCTCCTGCCCTCAATTTTTCCCAGCATCAGGGTCTTTTCCAGTGAGTCAGCTCTTCGCATCAGGTGGCCAAAGTATTGGAGTTTCAGCTTCAACATCAGTCCTTCCAATGAACACTCAGGACGGATCTCCTTTAGGATGGACTGGTTGGATCTCCTTGCAGTCCAACGGACTCTCAAGAGTCTTCTCCAACACCACCGTTCAAAAGCATCAGTTCTTCAGCACTCAGCTTTCTTTATAGTCCGACTCTCACATCCATGCATGACTACTGGAAAAACCGTAGCTTTGGCTAGATGGACCTTTGTCAGCAAAGTAATGTCTCTGCTTTTTAATATGCTGTCTAGGTTGGACTCCTTTCCTTCCAAGGAGTAGGCATCTTAATTTCATGTTCACAATCTGATAGTCTCATCAAGGCCTTATATACTTTTACCAGATTCACTCCCACAACATTCCTCTTAAGATAACAAGATTCCTCAGAAGATTCTTGTTAAGAAGGAGAAACATGTCCTCTAGCAAGATACATTGTTTTTATATAATCATTAGTACAGAGCTTAAGGAAAAGCATACCCTTGAGCAAGATGGTGTTTTGCTCTGTAATCATTAGCTCTGGGCTTAAAGAAAGTTAGTCATAAAGATTGTTGTCATAACAACTCAGAGTTTAAGAAAAAAACAACTTATGTGACTAAGACAAAGCAATGTAGAAAAAAAGCGTTTGTCCCTTTCTCCTCCTCGAGGACCCTGGAACCCTTTCTCCTCGAGGGCCCCGGACTTCTTATCAACCTTCCTAAGCATTAGCTCTCTCAAAACTAACACAACATTGCAGATCAACTATATTTCAATTTTTTTCAAATGGTTAAAAATAAAATTAAAAAAAAAAACCCTTTGGATTGTGTCTCCTAAAGCCTACAGGGCTCCTGTTCCCTTTGAAGCAGAGAAGGAAGGCACTGTTTATGACGATGCTTTCTGCTTCTAATTCATTCTTTCATAAAGATACGTCCCATCTTGATCCTCATGCAAGTGAAAGTGTAGGTACTCAGTCGTGTCCGACTCTCTGCAACCCTATGGACTGTAGCCTGCCAGCCTTCTCCGTCCTTGGGATTTTCCAGGACACTGGAGTGTGTTGCCATTTCCTTCTCTAGGGGATCTTCCTGACTCAGGGATTGAACCCGGGTCTCCCTCATTGCAGGCAGACTCTACCATCTGTGAGCCACCAGGCAATCTGTCTTGATCCGCATATGTGAAAACTGTTTGGGTAAGGATATCATTAAGATTTTCCAGAGATCTACCTATATCAAGTACTAACTTTCTTTCAAAGCAAACTGATCTTGTCTTCCACGATGAAGAGTCAGGAATTGAGCAGATATAGGAACATCAGCCTCACCATGCAGAGCTGAGAAGCATACTAGGTGATGGTGGACCTCTGTACCATGTAGCAGTTCATCCTCTTCCCCAGATTTCTCTCTGGATAGAAATGAAGAAGCATTTGGGAGAGGGGGAGAAAACCTCACTTCACTCACAGCATTGGTGTCCCAATGAGGGCAGAGCTAATCCTGGCAGTGAGCAAAACGAGGCACTGTGTCCTTCTTTCCCTCACAACATGGTAGAGACTGGGTTTTCTCTTGGTTTACAGGGAACTGATGGAGGGATGACGTACTCAATGCTGAGAATCAGAATCCTTGACTTCTCTTTACCTGCAGTCTCGCATCTCATTCTCCCTCCCTTTGCCTTGAGTTACTCATCTGTCTACTCGGCCGTAGCTGAAAATGAGTGGCGTTTTAACTCCCGCCATAGAGCAGGTTGTGTGGAGGAGGGCTGCTCCTTTTCTGTAGCTACACACATAGACAGCAGCTTGCACACCTGCCCATTACCAGGAGTACATGTGCACACACACGCACACATAACCCGTTAGAAATCCAGGGAGGCTCGCTGCTTTTCCGTGGCCAAATGCCTCCTTCAAGACCAGCTCCGTCTCTGCTTTAGTATCAGGTGGGCTCCCCTGGGGCGTTGAGAGCATGATGGAGAGGGAAATGGATACGAGAGGGTTCTTCTCTTGGGGGGATACCTGTGAAAACTACAAATGACAGCACCAGATAACAGGAGCCTCAGGCTGTGACGACCACCTGAAATGTCTCGGGTGACCCAGTTGTTAGGCTCAGCACAGAGTGCCTCAGAGGAGTGGGCAGGAGTGGCCTGGCCCATCTTAGGCGGCGTCGGGGGGCCACCCCACCAGCACGGCTGTGGTTGAAATGTGATGGGAGGTGCTGGTGCCGGACCCGTGTGGGAGACTGATCACACTCCCCCAAGCCGAAAGGCAGGCTCTCGCTGGTGGAGAGAGCTGAGCTGGGCACCTGCCCGACTGCCCAGCACAGGAGCTAGAAGGGAGAGCAGCAGGGAACCCTTCGAATTGTTCTGGATTGAATAGACACGTTGGTTTGGGGTCACGATACAGCTTGTAATCTCGGGGGCGCGTTCCTGTTGACTCCCCTTGTAGTGATTTGTGAAGCACCTTTGTACACTTAGTACACTTCCTCCAAGTGCAAACCCAGTAACTTGCCTTCAGTTGACAGCTCAACAGACCAATGCAGTTAACTTTAAAAATCAGGGTTAGCGCCGCATTGTTTACAATAGCCAGGACATGGAAGCAATCTAGATGCCCATCAACTGACTAATGGATAAGAAAGCTGTGGTACATATACACAGTGGAATATTACTCAGCATTAAAAAAAAATTCATTTGAATCAGTTCTACTCAGGTGGACGGAACTGGAGCCCATTATCCAGAGTGAAGTTAAGCCAGAAGGAAAAACAACAATATAGTATACTAACGCACATATATGGAATTTAGAAAGATGGTAATGAGAACCCTGCATGCGAGACAGCAAAAGGAATGCAGATGCATAGAACAGACCTGTGGACACTGTGGAAGAGGGCAAGGGTGGGATGATATGGGAGAATGACATTGAAACATGTTAATTATCATATGTGAAATCAATCACCATCCCAGGGTTGATGCTCGGGGCTGATGCACCGAGATGTCCCAGGGGGAGGGAATCGGGAGGGAGGAGAGAGGGGGGTTCTGGAAGGGGAGCATATATAAACCCATGGCGGTTTCATGTCAATGTATGGCAAAACCAACACAATAAAAATAAATAAATAAATAAAACAGAAAAAAAATCAGGGTTACTGGGTTGAAATTGGATATGAAACTCACCGATTATAAGGGTATAACTTGATGAGTATTGATTAATATATCTCACAGTCAGATAACTGTCACCACAGTAACACTAAAGAGCATTTCCATCCATCACTCCAAAAACTTTTCATTCTCTGGAAATGATTGATGTGCAATTTTACTAGAGTTTTGCCTTTTCTATTATTTTATTATTTCGTATGGGATCACACAGCATGTCTTTATCTGTATCTATCTATCTATATATGTTGTTTATAAGTCCTATCTGACTCTTTGTGATCCCCATGGACTGTAGCCCACCAGGCTCCTCTGTCCATGGGATTTCCCAGGCAAGAACACTGGAGTGGTTGCCATTTCCTTCTCCAGGGGATCTTCCCAACCCAAGATCAAAACCATGTCTCCTGAATTGGCAGGCAGATTCTTTACCACTGAGCCACCTGGGAAATGTATCTATCTGTGTGTGTGTGTGTATGTATTTCTTTCTGGCTTCTCAATTGAATGCTTTAGACATCCAGTCACGTTGTTGTAAGTATCAGTTTGACAAGAGGTGTTGTATTTTATGCAAATGCCACAATTTATCCACTTGCCGATTAATGGGTTTGTATTCAGCTTGGAGTTAAGAGGAATAAAGCTTCTACGGATGTTTGAGTACAAATAGTGTGACATCTTTTCATTTCTTTGGGGTAAATGCCTGAGAGTGGGATCGCTGGGCTGTGTGATGTGTGTGTTCAACTTTGTAAGAAACTGTCTCACTGTCTTTCAAAGTAGGTTTAGCCTCTTATGTTTGAGTTCTAATTGCTCCACATCTACACCAGAACATGTTCATCTTCTTAATTTTAGTCTTTCTAGGGATGAGGTAATAGTATGACGCTGGAGTTTTAAAATTTCCTTCATGACTAAAGATATGAAGCCCCTTGTATTTTTTGGTAATCATGTATTTTTGGTGAAGTGTCTATTCAAAATTTTTGCCTGTTTAAAATATTAAGTTCTTAATTTTCGTGTATTGTGTTGCAAGTGTGTGTGTATGTTGTGGATACAAGTCCTTTACCAGCTATATGCTTTGCAAATAATTCTTAGTCTGTGGATTGTCTCTTCATTTTATTTGCATTGTCTTTTGATGAACAAAAATGTTAAATTTTGATGAAGTCTTATTTATCCCTTTTTGTTTTATTTGAAGAACTTTTGCCCAAGTTCAGTAAGGCGTCTCTCATGCTTTTTTGTCAAAGCTTTATGTTTTAGTTTCCTATATTTAGATCTGTGATCTTTTTCAAGGGTAATTTTGTGAATGATGTGAAGTAAATGTTGAGGTTTATTTTCATTCATATGTTTATACTTTTGCTGCTGTTGTTGCAGGATTGTTGAAAAGACCGTCCTTTTCCTTTTGAATTACTTTGGAACCATGGCCAAGAAAAATCAGTTAATGATATGAGTGTAAAGACATTTGTGAACTAGCTAATCTGTTGCATTGTACATATGGCTTCTCCTTGTGCGCATACCACATTGTCTTGTTTACTATAGATTTAAAGTAAATCTTAAGATTGTTATGATGTGCATGCTCAGTCACGTCTGACTCTTTGTGACCCCACAGGCTGTAGCCCGCCAGGCTCCTCTGTCCATGGGATTCTCCAGGCAAGAATACTGGAGTGGGTTGCCATCTCCTTCTCCAGGGGCTCTTCCTGACCCAGGAGTGGACCCAGAGTCTCTTCCATCCCTTGCCGAGCAGGCAGATTCTTTACCATGAGCACTGCTTGGGAAGCCCAGTCTTAAGATTAGCAAACATTAAGTCCTCCAACTCTGTTCCTCCATTTTTCAAAATCATATTGACTTGTCTAATTCCTTTGCAACTTCATTTGTACTTTGTAATTAGTTTATTTCCATCTTTTAAAAAGCCTACATGGTTTTGATGGCAATTGTCTTATATTTATATATCAATCTGTTAGTCACTCAGTCGTGTCTGACTCTTTGCAACCCCCATGAACTGCAGCCCGCCAGGCTCCTCTGTCCCTGGGATTCTCCAGGCAAGAATACTGGAGTGAGTTGCCACTTCCTTTTCCAGGGGATCCTCCAGACCCAGGGATCAAACCTGGGTCTCCCTTATTGCAGGCAGATTCTTCACTGTCTGAGCCACCAGGGAAGCCCATGTATCAATTTGGGTAGAATTAATCTAACAAAATTATGCCCTTAATCCATGCAGGTGGCATATCTAATTTGTTTAGGTGGTCTGTAATTTCTCTCAGAAATATCTTCTAATGTATACTAAATATACAGAATATGTACATATTTTGATAATTTTAATTTTGAGTACTATTATTGTTATATTTCAATTTCCAACTTCTCATTGGAATATGTGGAGATACAGTTGATCTCTGTATGTTGCTCTTCTACCCTACAACTTTGCTGAACTCACCTATTATCTCCAGTTGATAATTTATGGATTCCTTAGAATTCTTTCTCTTTCTCTTCTCTCTCCCACATTCTTTCTGTCACTTTGCTTGGACCTTCAATAAAATACTCAATAAAGTATTTAATTCATCCTTGCCTTGTTCCCAGTCTTGGAAAGTGTTCCACCTTTCATCATTAAGAATGATGTGAGCTGGATCTTCTCGTGACAAAGAGATCTTTACTTTTGTGAACTTCACACCAAAGGATCTTACATTGTGGGCCTTGGGCCAGAGCAGTAGTATCATCTGCGAATTTCTTAGGAATCCAAATTCTTGACCTCATTCCAGGCTGAATCCAGAACTCTGAGGATAAGGCTTAGCAGTTTGTATTTCACAAGCCCTCCAGGAACTTTGGATACATTCTGATGTGTGAAGACATTACTTCCAAGTCTTCCTTTCTTTCTTTTCTTTTCTTCCTTTCTTTTGCTCAACAATTTTTTCATTGTTGTTCAGTTGCTGAGTCATGTCCGACTCTTTGTGACCCCATGGGCTGCAGCACACCAGGCTTCCCTGTCCTTCACTGTCTCCTGGAATTTATTCAAAGTCATGTCCTTTGCAGAGAAGGCAATGGCAACCCACTCCAGTACTCTTGCTTGGAGAATCCCATGGATGGAGGAGCCTGGTAGGCTGCAGTCCGTGGGATCGCACAGAGTCGGATGTGACTGAAGCGACTTAGCAGCAACAGCAGCATGTCCATCAAGTCGGTGATGCCATCCAAACATCTCATCCTCTGTTGCCCTCTTCTCCTTTTGCCTTCAGTCTTTCCCAGCATCAGAGTCTTTTCCAATGAGTCAGCTCTTCACATCATGTAGCCTAAGAATTGGTGCTTCAGCTTCAGCATCTGTCGTTCCAATGAACATTCAGGGTTGATTTCCTTTAGGATGGACTGGTTGTATCTTGGCTATTGGCACAGTATTTAATAGTTGCTTTCTCTGTGTTCTCAGTCATGTCCAACTCCTTGCAACCCTAGGGACTGCAGCCTGCCAGGCTTCTCTGTCCATGGAATTTCTAGGAAAGAATACTGGAACAGGTTGCCATTTCCTACTCCAGGGATCCTCCCAACCCAGGGATTGAACCCGCGTCTCCTACACATCCTGCATTTGCAGGAGGATTTGTTTTACCACTGAGCCACCTGGGAAGCCCATGTAAGAGTTATTTGGCCACTCATCTGATGTGACTCCCCAAAAGGATACCCTGCCACTTGGAGTAATGGTTTGCCAACCCAGCGGTGGGGAGACACTACACTGTGAGCTCCTATCTGTGTGCTTTCCCTAACCTTTAAATAAAGCCCACTGCTTTCAATATGGCAGCTCAATCTCAAACTTTTCTGAAGCAACATCATCACAGTTAATTTGCTGATTGCTTCATACTTTGTCTCTGTCTCTCAGGAAAACAGAGTAGCTTGAGGAAAGTTACAAAGAGAAATTAATGGTCAGTTTTTGGCTGATTGAGATTTGACCCCACAGAAAGGATCTCTTCTGCAGAACTGGTGGGAGTGAGGAGTGAGGTATAATAACACAGAAGAGTACTTGCCAGTATCCCCCAATTGCTCTTCGTTTCTGATCTTCTTTTTTCCTACATTGAATTACCCTAAATTTGCACCAAAGACAGGCAAATCAAATGAAAAGTCACTCACTGTGTTTTGACACATTAAAACAAAGTACAGTGTTCAAATATTGCCCTAACCCCATTTTCCAGTTTCATCTGCTTTTTATTTATTTATTTATAAAAATAAAGAAATTTGGTCCCATCATTCAACATGTAGGATCTTGGTTCCACAACCAGGGATCAAACCCACACCCCCTACAGTGGAAGTACAGAGTCTTAACCAGGAAAGCCCCATTTCATCTCCTTTTCACTCCTTAAACATTATTGACCTACAGGGGTCAATAAGATGGGTATATGGGATTATTTTGTCAAGAAGTCACCAATTCTATATCCCAGGGTGAAAACTACAAAGATCTAAAGGAAGATGCTCTTCTGGTGGATGGACCTCTGGGCATCACTGTGTAGGACCTCAAACCAGCACCTCCATGCTCCATTCATTAGAGTGGCCCTGGGGAAAAAATTCCATCCCTGGGCATCCAATGTGGCCAAATCAGACCAAGAATATTCTCCAAACCAAACTATGCAAAGGGCACACGCAGTATAATAATTTCTAGAAGCTGGGAAAATACAGATGAACAGAAGTATTGCATGAGCAAAGTAATTTAAGTTTTTTTTTAATGTTACTCTAATATAGAAGCCCACAAATCTATCCACTTCAAAAGAAACTGAGAATTCATTGCCTCTGTTAAAAATAATAAACTGCATAAATATTTAAGCAGGTTTCTTAATGATGTTCTTAGGCATAAAACTCTCTTGGCTGTGGACTTTGTGTACCTACTTGCAACTTTTATCCCCATTAGTATCTAAATCCTTCCCAAGGAATTGGAAGAGAATAGAATTGTCTTTATTGTTATAGCATGGAGATAAAGTTGGCATTTCAAGAATATAGGCTAAAAATAATACCAAGTACAGCTAAAGAGTAATATGTTATATCACTATCCACAGTTTTCTGGAAAACAAGAGTAGCCCTACTTTCTGCCAGTTTTCAGCAATTGAATTTCTGTGTTTTGGGTAAACCATAGTGTCCATTTTGGATACAGTATATATACCACAATTATTTTAAAGTAGAGGCCTATTATCTGTGAGTCTTCCTATAGCCAGTGTTTTAAAATTTATTTATTTATTCAACAAATATTTCTTGAAGAGAACTCTAGGCTTTCCCACTGTGTTGTTTTCCTCTATTTGTTTGCATTAATCACTGAGGAAGACTCTTGACAGTCTCTTTAAAAAACAGAGATACTGAAGGGACATTCCAAGCAAAGATGGGCACAATAAAGGACAGAAATGGTATGGACCTAACAGAAGCAGAAGATATTAAGTAGCGAGATTTCCTGGGGGGGGGGGGGAAGAGGGAGGGGGGTTCCGGAGGGGAAGCATATGTAAACCCATGGTGATATCATGACAATGTATGGCAAAAACAATAAAAAAAAAGAAGAGGTGGCAAGAATACACAGAAGAACTGTACAAAAAATATCTTCATGACCCAGATAATCACGATTGTATGATCACTCACCTAGAGCCAGACATCCTGGAATAAGGCAAGCGGGCCTTAGAAAGCATCACTACAAATAGAGCTAGCAGAGGTGATGGAATTCCAGCTGAGCTATTTCAAGTCCTAAAGGATGATGCTGTAAAAGTGCTACACTCAATATGCCAGCAAATTTGGGAAACCAACAATGGCCATAGGACTGGAAAGGGTCAGTTTTCATTCTAATCCCAAAAAAAGCAATGCCAAAGAATGTTCAAAGTTTGCACAATTGCACTCATCTCACAAACTAACGAAGTAAAGCTCAAAAGTCTCCAAGCCAGGTTTCAACAGTACATGAATCAAGAACTTCCAGATGTTCAAGCTGGTTTTAGAAAAGGCAGAGGAACCAGACATCAAATTTCCAACATCTGTTGGATCATCAAAAACACAAAAGAGTTCCAGATCTACTTCTGCTTTATTGATTATGCCAAAGCCTTTGACTGTGTGGGTTACAGAGAACTGTAGAAAATTCTTAAGGAGATGGGAATACCAGAACACCTGATCTGCCTCCTGAGAAACCTGTATGCAGGTCAGGAAGCAACAGTTAAAACTGGACATGGAACAACAGACTGGTTCCAAATCAGGAAAGGAGTGTCTCAAGGCTGTATATTGTCACCCTGCTTATTTAACTTCTATGCAGAGTACATCATGCAGAATGTCAGGCTGGATGAAGCACAAGCTGAATCAAGATTGCTGGGAGAAATATCAGTAACCTCAGATACACAGATGACACCACACTTATGACAGAAACCAAAGAACTAAAGAGCCTCTTGATGAAAGTGAAAGAGGAGAGTGAAAAAGTTGGCTTAAAACTCAACTTTCAGAAAATGAAAATCATGGCATCTGGTCCCATCAGTTCAGCTCAGTTCAGTTTAATTGCTCAGTTGTGTCTGACTCTTTGCGACCCCATGGACTGCAGCATGCCAGGCTTCCCTGTCCATCAGCTCCTAGAGCTTACTCAAACTCATGTCCATTGAGTCGAGGATGCCACCCAACCATCTCATCCTCTGTCGTCCCCTTCTCCTCCTGCCTTCAACCATTCCCTGCATCAGGGTCTTTTCAAATGAGTCAATTCTTTGCATCAGGTGGCCAAGGTATTGGAGTTTCAGCTTCATCATCAGTCTTTCCAATGAATATTCAGGACTAATTTCCTCTAGTATAGACTGGTTGGATCTCCTTGCTGTCCAAGTGACTCTCAAGAGTCTTTTCCAACACTACAGTTCAAAAGCATCAGTTTTTCAGTGCTCAGCTTTCTTTATAGTCCAGCTCTCACATCCATACATGACTACTGGAAAAGCCAAAGCTTTGACTTGATGGACCTTTGTTGGCAAAAGTAATGTCCCTGCTTTTTAATATGCTGTCTAGATTGATCATAGCTTTTCTTCCAAGGAGCAAGCTTCTTTTAATTTCATGACTGCAGTCACCATCTCCAGTGATTTTGGAGCCCCCCAATATAAAATCTGTCAGTGTTTCCATTGTTTCCCCATCTATTTGCCATGAAGTGATGAGATCAGGTCAAGAAGCAACAGTTAGAACTGTACATGGAACAACAAACTGGTTCCAAATCGGGAAAGGAGTAAGTCAAGGCTATATATTGTCACCCTGCTTATTTAACTTATATACAGAGTATATCTTGTGAAATGCTGGGCTGGATGAAGCACAAGCTGGAATCAAGATTTCCAGGAAAAATATCAATAACTTCAGGTATGCAGATGATACCATCCTTTCATACCATCCTTATGGTAGAAAGCAAAGAAGAACTAAAGAGCCTCTTGATGAAAGTGAAAGAGGAAAATGAAAAATCTGGCTTAAAACTCAGCATTCAGAAAATGAAGATCATGGCATCCAGTCCCATCACATCATGGCCAATAGATGGGGAAACAATGGAAACAGTGACAGACTTCCTTTTCTTGGGCTCAAAAATCACTGCAGATTATGAATTTGCAGCCATGAAATTAAAAGACGCTGGCTCCTTGAAAGAAAAGTTATGACGAACCTAGACAGAATATTAAAAAATAGAGACATTACTTTGCCAACAAACGTCCATCTAGTCAAAGCTATGGTTTTCTAGTAGTCATGTATGGATGTGAAAGTTGGACCATAAAGAAAGCTGAATGCCAAAGAATTGATGCCTTTGAACTGTGGTGTTGAAGACTCTTGAGAATCCCTTGGACTACTATGAGATCAAACCAGTCAATCTTAAAGGAAATCAATCCTGAATATTCATTGCAAAAAACTGACTCATTAGAAAAGACCCTGATGCTGGGAAAGGCTGAAGGCAGGAGGAGAAGGAGAGGACAGAGGATGAGATGGTTGGGTGGCATCACCAGGTCAATGGACATAAGTTTGAGCAAGCTCCGGGAGTTGGTGATGGACAGGGAAGCCTGGCATACTGCAGTCCATGGGGTCACAAAGAGTCAGGCATGATTGAGTGACTGAACTAACTGACTGACAACAAATATTCACTGAGTACCTAACATGCTGAAGGTGCTAATGATGGAACAGACAGCATTATAATAACAGTGCCTATAGCTAGAGAGTAGGCAAAAGTGGAGAGAGACAGTTGGCTAAGCCATAGTGCGTGCATGTGTCATCGCTTCAGTAGTGTCCGACTCTCTGCAACCCCATGGACCATGGCCTGCCAGGCTCCTCTGTCTACGGGATTCTCCAGACAAGAAAACTGGGATGGGTTGCCATTAAGGTTATTACATGCTGTGTGATATTCAGGTGATAGGCTTCCCTGGTAGCTCAGAGGGTAAAGAATCTGCTGGCAATGGGGGAGACCTGGGCTCGATCCCTGGGTTAGGAAGATCCCTTGGAGAAGAGAACGGCTACCCACGCCAGTGTTCTCGTCTGGAGAATTTCATGGACGGGGGAGCCTGGAAGGTAGAGTCCAAGGGCGTGGAGAGTCGGAGACAACTGACACTGTCACACTTTCATCTGGGAGGTGGGATGAGGGGTGGGTGGGTGAAGAAGACGGGTGATGGAGATGACAGTGAAGATGGGCCTGAAGGCTGGTAAGGAGTCATCCCTGTAAAACTGGAGATTATGAGATAAGAGTTATTTTCCTTCAATGTATGCATGTCCCTCAACACATGTGGTGGCCAGGAATTTTGAAATCCATAATTCTTAATCAGAAATCAGGAAACATAACATAGAATGTACAATAATGTGACATGTTTTCAACTTACACAGTGAAAAATACTGGATGAATTTTGACATAAACCACAACCTTTCTCAACCCTCTAGAAATCCATTCTTTCTCTTCTCTGGCATAATCTCATACCCACCAGAAACTGGAAGATCCCATAATCTTGTTCTCCAGACTCATATGCATCACCATTTTTTTTCATTGTTTTTTTTTAAATCATTATTATTAGTTACTTTTTGGCTGTGCCACACGGCACTTGAGATCTTAGTTCTCTGACCAGGGATTGATCCCAGACCTCCTGCAATGGAAGCTCGGAGTTTTAACAGCTGAATGGCCAAGGAAGTCTTGCTGGATCACCACTGTGAGAAAATTGCATCTCTCCTCTCTACTTGCTTAGCCTCAAATAGTAGTGTACGTGTCTTGGCTGGTGAGATTCTATGTGTCCAAGATAATCTTCAGTTATTTACAGTCTGTTTCAGGGAGAAAGTGCATTTCCCTGACACTCCGCCTGCTTGTCTCTTCCTGAGATGCAGAGATCTCACCTGCTGCTCTGGGGTCTCCATGCAGGGCTCACTCTGCTCAGATGGGCTGTCCTGCCTTCCCAGGAGAAGGTGCTGCTAACGCAAAGGAGGGGAATACCTGAGAGGGGTCCGCCCCTGCCTTGTCGTTGTCATTCAGTCGCTCAGTCGTGTCCGACTCTTTGCGATGCCACGGACTGTACCACTCCAGGCTTCCCTGTCCTTCCCCATCTCCTGGAGTTTGCTCAAACTCATGTCCATTGAGTCGGTGATGCCATCCAGCCTTCTCATCTTCTGTCGTCCCCTTCTCCTCCTGCCCTCAAGCTTTCCCAGCATCAGGGTCTTTTCCAGTGGATTGTCTGTTTGCATCAGGTGGCCAATGGCATCACCTCACTGATCCCCTATTTTAACACCTCTGAAGAGAGGACACTGCTTGTCGTTGCAGACGGGCCTTCTAACTCGCGTTTTCAGTACTCTGTGCTGTGTGTTCCCAACAGTCTTTCTCGTGTTTTCCCACGTGAACAGCGAGACCTAGGAGACTGTTCTTGGCAGAAGAGGGAAAAACTGAGCTTCTCTCTTGAGCAGTGAGATTCTCGGCTATTACCCTAGGAAGACTCTGTTATTGTCCAGGAGACAAGCAACATGGGCAGTGATGGCAACATCAATACATACGCACACACAAACCCCTAAAATGGAAAAGTTCAGGTGTCCATCACAATAAAATAGATAACATACAGGAGGGAGGCTCAAGAGGGAGGCAGTCAATGTATAATTATGGCTGGTTTGCTTTGTTGTACAGCAGAAACCAACACAACATTTTCAAGCTATTTTCCCCCAATTAAAAATAAAAAAAATTAAGTTGAGAGTAAAGGGGAAAAAAGAGGATACTACAAAGTGGTGAGAACAAATACCTTTGAGTTGTACGTGTTAATACGTGTGATTCCCTTACATAAAAATTCTTTTGTAGAATAAAAGCAAGTAACATGATCTCATCATATAGTATGAAATCATTTTGAAAGCTCCAACCAAATATAATTATATATTTGGGGGATACATATATATTTAGCAAAGCTGCAAAAAAAAAAAGGAAAAGATGACTGTAAAATTTACAGTAGTAGTTAATTTTGAAGGAGGAAGAGAAGCAACTAAAGAGTAGTTAATTTTGAAGAGGATGGGGCTCAATTGGCTGTCCAGTGGTTTGGGTGATAATAGTCCATTTCCTGGGCTCTGTGCTTTATGCATACGCTTTTTATATTTTGTGTCTCATATTCTTTTTTTTTTCATTTTCTTTATTGTGTTGGTTTTGCCATACATTGACATGAAACCGCCATGGGTTTACATATGCTCCCCCTCCAGAACCCCCCTACCTCCTCCCTCCCGATTCCCTCCCCCTGGGTCATCTCGGTGCACCAGCCCTGAGCATCAGCCCTGGGCTGGTGATTGATTTCACATATGATAATTCACATGTTTCAATGCCATTCTCCCATATCATCCCACCCTTGCCCTCTTCCACAGAGTCCACGAGTCTGTTCTATACATCTGCATTTCTTTTGCTGTCTCGCATGCAGGGTTCTCGTTACCATCTTTCTAATTCCATATATATGCGTTAGTCTACTGTATTATTGTTTTTCCTTCTGGCTTACTTCACTCTGGATATATTCTTTACATTATAAAAGTTCAAAAGTGATTCATAAAGGTAAATGGTTCTCTGCCTTATTAGCAATTTGTTCATTCCAATTAATCAAGCATGTGCAGTTAAATCCACACTGGAGTTTGGAGTCTCCAGAGAAAGTAACTTCCAAAACCCCCTTCCTGTGAAAACTGGAAAACCCAGGTGTTTCCCCGGGAGAGTGGCTCTTCTCTGATTCAGCCCAGTAGGGGAAGAGAGAAGCGTGGCGCACGGAGCTGGGGCTTAGGCTCTGGCCCAGGAACTCTTGTGAATTTCTGCTGCGTTCTTAGATTAGCTGTGATGGGCCTGCTCGCTTCATCCAGAATCATTTTCTTCCCAAGGGAACCTGTGGTCCTTGGTCCGTGGAGACCCTGAGTGTGCCAGAAGCAGTTCTGTTCATAAACGCCTGCCTGGGAAGGGCCGTGATGGGCAGAGAGAGAACCAGGAGTGATGCTGTGTGTGTTGTCTAAAGGGAAGACTGGCTGTGACCACATCCCTTCTAGAATGTTCTTTCCAGCCTCCAGAACCCTTCCCACCTCCAGTCCTTATCTGGAAGGCTCTCCATCACCCACAGTCCATGCCTGGTGGGCTCAGTTTCCCACCGTCTGTGGACATCTCCCATTTCTTCCAAAGACTTTGCTCAAGTGGCCGTGCTTTCTCTCCATTGAACTTGAGCCACAACTAACTCCTGGCAAGGTCTAGTCCAAGCCAGTCACCAGTCATCTATCCAGCAGCCAAACAGCTTGTTCATAGATGCACTGCTAAGTCTCTTCCGTGGTGTCTGACCCTATGGAGCCTGCCAGACTTCTCTGTCTGTGGGATTCTCCAGACAAGAACACTGGAGTGGGTGGCCATGCCCTCCTCCAGGGCATCTCCCCGATCCAGGGATTGAACCCACATCTCTTTTGTCTCCCGCACTGGCAGGCAGGTTCTTTACTACTAGCATGCCACCTGGGAAGCCCCTATAAATGCAGAGTAAAATTAAAATTTGACTGCATCAATGAAACTATCTCAACCAGTTCAGTCACTCAGTCACATCTGACTCTTTGTGACCCCATGGACTGCAGCACGCCAGGTTTCCCTGTCCATCACCAACTCCTGGAGCTTGCTCAAACTCCTGTCCATTGAGTCGGTGATGCCATCCTGCCATCTCATCCTCTGTTGTCTCCTTTTCCTCTTGCCTTCAATCTTTTGCAGCATCAGGAAACTATCTCAGATGAATCTAATCTCCATTGAGCTTGCCACCATGCAGACATTTGGTTTAACACGTAATAGGCATAGGGCTTTCCTGGTGGCTCAGGTGGTAAAGAAAGCATGTGCAGTGTGGGAGACCCGGCTTTGACCTCTGGGTTGGGAAGACTGCCTGGAGAAGGAGGTGGCAACCCACTCCAGGATTCTTGCCTGGATAATCCCAGGGACAGAGGAGCCTGGTGGGCTACAATCCATGGAGTCGCAAAGAGTCAGACACAACTGAGCGACTAATAGTTTGACTTTGTAACAGACATATATGCATTATCTTATGTTTTCTAGTGTAATAGTTATCGAATACTTTTTACTTACTGTCCAATTACAGTACAATGAGTCAAGGATGAATTTACAGTTGACCAGTCCAGATCCAAGTTTAAGTGGAAAAAATATGAAGATAATGGTCAGCCATTGTACCTGAATATTTCAGCAGACTGTTTATTTGTGGGAATATGGGGATGGTGATTAATGCATGGGTTATAATGTGGACTCAGTGAAGGTCTATTTATGGTATAGTCCCAGCCACAAATATTGTTAATACATATATTCATTTCTACTCCTTTTATGTTAATCCAGCAGTACTATAGGCTGAACTGATCATAAATATAAACTAAGAAACAGAGACACAGATGTACAGAACAAATGTATGGACACCAAGAGGTGAGGTGGGGTTGAGATCAATTGTATAAGTTTTTAGTCATTACGTAAAAATGAAAGTCTATGGAGTTGCAGCTGTCTTACAGGTAACTCAGGGTAACACATTGTTCTGAAAATTCTCAAGGTGTAGCTAGAAGGCAGAGATCACAACCTGTAAATCAGTGCTTTAACTGCTCTAGAGCCCACGAGCTGTGTTTGGTTATACGGCGTTGGTCTGGCTTGTGTGAACAGTCCTTGAGTCTCCGAGGTCTGCAGAGCACCCCTGCAGGTTGATTGGAAGAAGGACCCCTGCTGGAGGCCAGCTTCACAATCTACCACTTAGGTGACCTTGGACAAGTCACTTCAACTTTTTAGGCCTCAGTTTGTTGATCTGTAAAAGAGGAATGATATCTCATGGAACTGTTCTAAGAACTATCAGTGTTCAGGGCACAGAAGCAAACTGTGGTTTTAAGGACTTGGAAACACAGCTTCTGCCCTCAGTGAATTTGAAGGTGAGTAGGAAAGATGGTAGAAAGGGAAGTGAGACACTGTGGTCCAAACAGCCCAGCTCTGATAGCCTGAGACCATCTGCCACGACCCCATGTCACCCAGACAACATAAACCAATCTGGGGCTGACCATAGCTTGCGTGGTTCCCAACCCAAGGACTGGACTCAGGTCTCCCACATTGCAGGCAGATTCTTTACCAGCTGAGCCATAAGGGAAGCCCAAGAATACTGGAGTGGGTAGCCTATCCCTTCTCCAGAGGATCTTCCCAACCCAGGAATCGAACCAGTGTCTCCTGCATTGTAGGCAGATTCTTTACCAGCTGAGCTATCAGGGAAGCCCAACCATAGCTTGGGGTCACAAAGAGTCGGACACGACTGAGTGACTGAACTGACTGATTGACTGATAGGTTGCATCCCCTTTCCTATTATCTATTCTTCCTCAAAGGCCTTTTTCTCCCACAAAAGTGACTCTCCCTCTGTAAGGATTCAAGCAATATCTGGCTTGCTAACCTCTGATAAAGTCTGTGGCATATTACTCATTGCAGGGGTGACATTGTAAAAGCTCATTCCTAGAAAGAGCAAAAGCCTCATCCAAGGGAAAATAACCCCATCACGAGGAGATGGGGCACCACCAGGGTGCAGGCTCCTGGAATTGTACACAGAGCCTTGTGATGGTCTGACTTTAGCATCGTATGGGTAACTTTCAGTAGATTCCTAAGGGGAGCCGTCACCCAGAAAGGGTTAAAAAGCCAACTCTTTCCACGATGACACCGCAGAGAGTGCAGCAGGCAGACACTTGCATGGGAAACAGACACTGTCCCCCGCTATCGATTGTATAATTCAAGCCCTGCAGCATGAACGCTGGCGCTGCCTTAGGAGGTTCAGCCTAAATCTTTTCCCAGTTACTTTGCAGCCTACAAGGATAAGCACAGCCTCTTGCACAATTTTCTACAAGGAGAGCCCCAGAGTTCTTTAAGCAGTGGTACAGGGCCTTATAAACCATCCTCAAAGAAGCATGAACTTTTATTTCCCAGGAAATTGGTCATCCTTCTTTGAGACATCTTTATGGACTAGTCTCTCTAGTAAGCCCTTACTGCTAGGTCCTGTGGGAGGCCGGCTTTATTACTTTATCTATGTCTCAGACCCTTTGTAAAGTGTTCCTGGGGTCTCCTGCCAGGCAGAGGATGTCTAGAAGTGACTTAGTCCTCAGTGGCTAACTAAAAGAAAGACGAAAGGCCAAAAGAAAAGAGAGAAGATGTCTAAAAGTTTAAAAATCTGCTCTGTAATAAAATCGGAATCAATTCTGGATTCGTCTCTTAATATGGAAACCACATACCAGGTCTGGGAATGCATGATGGCAACTATAAATACCTCCTGTGAAGCTGGAAACCACTCTGGGGAGCCAAACTAGAAAATCAATTTACCATCAATTAGGAAAACGCACTGTTACCTCAAAAGGCTTCTAGGCCCAGACTTGAACTATAGTCTGATTGATACATAGTGAGGTGAGAAGAGGTTTGGAGATGGAGTTCCTGAGTATCCAACCGAGCTCTTGCACAAACATGGGAAAGGATATTTCTCAGTTCCTCAGTCTTCTCAAGCAGTCATGATGTAAATCCCACGAGCTAATATACATAAAGCACCCAGAGCAATATCAGACATCCTAAGTGTTACAAATACCATCTCTTATTTACTATTATTATTTCAGCTGACACATTTTTTAGGTTAATAACAGTATCCATGTAGGAATCATCCACACACATATGAAATGTCCTGGGAGAACCACTCAAGGGATCTATCTAAACACTGCCCAAGGCAGACAGTGCCCCAGCTCATACACACAGGTCAGAGGAGCAGAGGCCCTCTCCTCTGTGGCCTTCAGGAGGTGACACTTCTCTCTCCTCCCCCTGGATGTGTCACATGGTGGGTCCTCCATGTAAATCTGCCAGTAGGACGCAATGCCCTGATCCGCGCAGGTGGAAATCCAAGCCCGCTGGACACGTTATAACCTAACAAGTTATTACGCTGGGTTTCTGACATCTATCTTTTGTGAGTTTGCTTAACATTGGCCAGTCACCTGCCGTCCCACCATCTCTGAGTATTTCATCAGACTTAATTTGAGGCCATAAAATCCTCTGTGTTCCCATCACCCTCCTTTAATCTGCCCCCTAGGGCCCTGAAGTCACCTCTTTACGTCTCTGCCTGCTGGAGTGGAGACTACCCACACAGTGTATGCCTGCCCCTCTTCACGACGTCTCAGATTAAGTCATTAGGATTGTCGTTATGCTTTGTCTTGGTTCCCCTGACATTGTCTTTCAATGTGCAAAAGCTTGTAGGAAGTAAACAATTTGTGTGATGTGAAAGGTTTAGTTGCTCAGTCGTGTCCGACTCTTTGTGACTCCATGGACTGTAGCTCATCAGGCTCCTCTATCCATGGAATTCTCGAGGCAAGAATACTGGGAGTGGGTTGTCATTCCCTTCTCCAGGGGATCTTCCCAACCCAGGGATCAAACCCAGGTCTTCCCCAGTGCAGGCCGATTCTTTACCATCTGAGCCACCAGAAAGGCCCAAACAATTAGTAGATAACCACTTACCATGGACTAGTTGACAGTGGTGGAGGGAGCTTAGATCTTGCCAGGAGGGAGCTGAGGAGTGGAATCTTAAGACAAGGTATGAGAGATGGAGAGGTGGGCGTCTCGAAGACGACCTCTCTCTGTCCTGTGTTCCCTTCTTCACTCTCTGCTCACCATCAGCTGTGTCATGACACAGGACTGCTGTCTGAGAAGTGTCTGCGGAGTGACCAGAGACGGTCTGTGAAGTGGGGAAGTGGAGGCCTGCTCAACCTAGAAGTGCCATGTGCTAGAAAGAGTTTGGAGTGAGGAGAGAGGAAGCATTTTCAGACAACTGCGAGGCGATAATGCGGTCTCATTCTAAAGTCCATTTAGTAAGTATTGTATAAGAGAATAATTGCCTATTGCAATTTCATTTTGCATTTTTAATGTTTGGCCAGGACGGACCAACAGAGCAAGAATGAACATTTGTCTTCTTTTTTCCTGCTGGGACTAATCAGTGATAAAAGATTGAACATCTCAGTGTCTAGATTCAGCGTGTTCGGAGAAGGCTGATCTCTTAGGGTGGTTGAGAAGTCGACTACTTTTGGATAACCAGTTGTAGAATTTGAGAGACAGCCTTGTATTTTAAGGACTCTCCATAGTGGCTGCATCAATTTGCATTCCCACTAGGAATAAAACTACCATATGACTCAACAATCCCATCATTGGGCATATACCCTGAGAAAACCATAACTGAAAAAGGCACATGTACCCAAGTGTTCATCACAGCACTATTTACAATAGCTAGGACATGGAAGCAACCTACGTGTCTATCAACAGATGAATGGATAAAGAAATTGTGACACATACGCACAATAGAATATTACTCAGCCATCAAAAAGGAATCCATTGACTCAGTTCTAATAAGGAGGATGAGTCTAGAGCCTATTATACAGAGTGAAGTAAGTCAGAAGAAGAAAGACAAACATGGCATATTAACACATATATATGAAATCTAGAAAGATGGTACTGATGAACCTATTTGCAGGGCAGCCGTAGAGACGGAGACACAGAGAACAGACTTGTGGACGCAGGGGGTAAGGAGAGGGTGGGATGAATTGAGAGAGTAGCCTTAGAACACATACATGACCATACGTGAGATGAGACGGCCAGTGGAAATTTACTGTGTGAGGCAGGGAGCTCAGACCGCTGCTCTGTAACAACCAGGAGGGCAGGATGGGGAGGCACGTGGGAGGGAGTTTCAAGAGGGAGGGACGTACGCACACCTGTGGCCGATTCCTGCTGGTGTATGGCAGAAACCAACATGACCTTGTAGCACAGTTATACTCCAGTGAAAGGTGAATTACATTTAAAAAAAGAAAGACCCTTATTGGTCATGATTAAGGGGGTTTACAGACATTCTGGTTTTGCTCTTTCTGGACGTTGTAGAAGGATGGTGCTCCACAACTCTTCTTGAAGTTGATCAGACCGTTCTGCTCGTTTTGTTTGGCCAGTACTGTCTTGGTGGAGGTGACATGCCACTCCTAGTGAAAACTCTGGGTTCAGTGCTCAGAGGACCATGTTCTTCCCTCTGACGGCGGAAGCATATGTCAGGATGCAGCCTCCTCTGTGATCAGAACCAACCTCCCGGTCCATCCTCACTAGACATGTGGCACGAGTGATAAATATGTGATGTATAAAGCCACTGAGAGTTTTAGACTTTTTTTTTGCACAGTAAACCTACCCTATCGTGACTGAGGCAAAAACTGCTGAGACAAGTATATGATGCTAAAGGTTGAGAGATTTGTATTGTAGACTGATCATTTTCTCTGTAACCCTGAGAAGATAATTCCTTTAGGCCACTGAGAGCACTTCTCTCCAAATTGGAATGATCCCCGTGGTAATGGATCAGAGTTGGCAACATCAGGATGATTTCATGTTTAGCTTAGTATAAAAGAGATGCTACTTATAGCAATATTTATAGGCGCGTGCAAATACCCAGCTTGTGGACACCCACGTAACGCCTTGCTCTGTAAGCTGAGAGGACCCAGAAGCAGTAAACACCCCACCTCCATGCCCCCAGGAGCAACTAGCACAGCTGACAGCCAGATTTTGGTTTCTAATATCATTCTCCAATATTGGAAAGCAAACCCCTTGGAGAAAGAGGGTAAGAAAGAGACAAGATGAAACTGAAGCTTTGTTTTCTGCCGGAAAGTGAGAAAAAGGGAAATGATAGTTCCACAGTGCTGGGGGGGGTTGTCAAAGCGGTGTGGGGACGAGCAGAAATAATTCCCATGGCCAAAACTGAAGCGTTCTGAGTGAGGAAAGCATAAAATAATATTGGATTAGCTGTTGCATCCCTGACAGCACAGCAGGAAAAGAATCTGCCTGCACTGCAGGAGACACAGGAGGTGTGGGAGACCTGGGTTCAATTCCTGGGTCAGGAAGATCCCCTGGAGGAGGAAGTGGCAAGCTGCTCCAGCATTCCTGCCTGGGAGATTCCATGGACAGAGGAGCCTGGCAGGCTACAGTCCAAACAATCACGATAAGCCAGACATGACTGGGTGACTAACTATATTGAATTATAATCCAAAGTACAAAATACACGGACTAATGAGTGGTTGCCTGCAAATGGAGCAAGATGGGGCAGTGGGATTACCAAGGACCCCAGGGAGTATTAGAGGGAATGGGCATGTTCATTGTTTTGATTGTGGTGATGATGGTTTCTTTTGTTCCAAACTGATCTAATTGTATACCTTAAACACTGTATTTTACTATATGTCCATTATTTTTCAGTAAAGCTATCAAAAGCATATGTCCTCATATACCATTTGTTTAAAAATGCATATAAAGGGTTTTAGTCAAAAGAGCCCAAAACAAAGACAACTCAAATCTCTTAACAGGAAACTGAGTTTTAATATGTTGAATCTTTCTTTTTTTTTATTTTATTTATTTATTTTTTTTACTTGTTTTTGCCATACAATGTCATGATATCACCATGGGTTTACATATGCTACCCCTCCGGAACCCCCCTCCCTCCTCCCTCCCCCCCGGGAAATCTCGCTGCACCAGTCCCGAGCATCAATCCTGGGCTGGCGATTGATTAGACACATGACAATTATCATGCTTCAATGCCCTTCTCCCATAACATCCCACCCTTACCCTCATCCACAAATTCCACGAGTCTGTTCTATACATCTGCATTCCTTTTGTTGTCTCCCATGTTGGGTTCTCGTTACTGAATCTTTCTAATTAAGTTTATCACAGCAGGTAAAAGGAATAGACTCGATATAGGCAACACTAGAGATGAATCTCAAAAACATTATACCAAGCCAAGAAGGCCAGATACAAAAGTGCATGATTTGACTTATATTGAACCTAGAAAACAAGTAAACTATTTATAATGATAGAAATCAGAAAGTGATTTTTACCTAGGAGTCAAGGAAAGGTAATGGAGAAACTCCCTGGGGTTTGGAAATGTTTTACATGTTGTATGGCTTCCAAATCAGGAAAGGAGTACGTCAAGGCTGTATATTGTCACCCTGCTTATTTAACTTCTATGCAGAGTACATCATGAGAAATGCCAGGCTGGACAAAGCACAAGCTGGAATCAAGGCTGCTGGGGGAAATATCAATAACCTCAGATATGCAGATGACACCACCCTTATGGCAGAAAGCGAAGAGGACCTGAAGCGCCTCTTAATGAAAGTGAAAGAGGAGAGTGAAAAAGCTGGCCTAAAACTCAGCATTCAGAAAATGATGATTATGGCATCCGTCCCATCAATTCATGGCAAATAGATGGGGAATCAATTGAAACAGTGAAAGACTTTATTTTCTTGGGCTCTAAAATCACTGCAGATGGTGACGGTAGTAATGAAATTGCTCCTTGGAAGAAAAGCTGTAACCAATCTAGACAGCATATTAAAAAGCAGAGACATTACTTTGTCAACAAAGGTCCATCTAGTCAAAGCTATGGTTTTTCCGGTAGTCATGTATGGATGTGAGAGTTGGACTGTAAAGAAAGCTGAGTGCTGAAGAATTGATGCTTTTGAACTGTGGTGTTGGAGAAGACTCTTGACAGTCCCATGGACTGCAAGGAGATCCAACCAGTCCATCCTAAAGGAAATCAGTCCTGAATATTCATTGTAAGGACTGATGCTGAGGCTGAAACTCCAATACTTTGGCCACCTGCTGTGAAGAACTGACTCACTGGAAAAGACCCTGATGCTGGGAAGGGGACAACAGAAGATGAGATGGTTGAATGGCATCACCGACTCAATGGACATGAGTTTGAGCAAGCTTTGGAAGTTGGTGATGGACAGGGAAGCCTGGAGTGTTGCAGTCCATGGGATCACAAAGAGTCAGACACAACTGAGCGACTGAACTGAACTGATGGCTTCTCTGGTGGCTCAGCAGTAAAGAATCTGCCTGCAGTGCAGGAGACACAGGTTCAATCCCTGAGTCAGGAAGATACAAATGACAACCCACTCCAGTACTCTTGCCTGGGAAATGCCATGGACAGAGGAGCCTGGAGGGCCGCAGTCCAGGGGGCCGCCAGAGCTGGACACAACTGAGTGATAGAACCACCGCTACTTGATGCTTAAATGCTGGATCCAAAGCACGTGGAACTCTTGAACTTATATCATAATAAAAGTAATAAACAGCTGTTCTTAGACATGATGAGAGGAGATAGGTGGACAGATGGATGGATAGAGGGTGAGTGGCCTTCTTTCTAGAGCAGTGGGATGGAGGATCACATAACAGAAAAGGCTACCATGCGCAAACATGCTCCAGATGCCACAGAAGTGCTGTTAAAAGCAAATATGTTTGTCCCCGTCTCCCAGACACAACTAAAATCAAAGAATATGTATTTACGTAGCTGTGCAAGTCAACAGCGTGCATCACAGACTGTCTGGTCTTCCTGGGTTCTGTAGCTGTGGCAGACACACCCTCTACGTCCACCTCTGGGAGTGTCTGACTCCTTCCCAACTGTTGAGAAAATGCCCAAGATAACATGCCATCCCTGGTCGTCAGTGGTGTGGGGAAGGCTGTGGGCCTAGTGATGGAGATGAAGCTTGTCTTCACCCACTTCATTTTTTAAAAAAAATTTATTTTATTGAAATATAGTTGGTTTACAGAGTTGTGTTAATTTCAGGTATATAGCAAAGTGATCAGATATGTATAATATAAATATATAACTAAACTTTTACGTGCATATTCATTCTTATTTAGATTCTCTTCCACTGTAGTTTATTATAAGATCTTGAGTGTAGTCTCCTGTGCTATACAGTAGGTTGTTGTCGGTTATCTACTTCATATATAGTAGTGTGTATATTTTAATCCCCACTTCTTAATTTATCCCTCCTCCCTATTCCCCTTTGGCAACCATAAGTTTGTTTTCTAGTTTCTGAATCTATTTCTGTTTTGTAAATGAGTTCACTTTTACATATTTTAGATTCTGCATGCGAATGATATTTGCCTTTCTCTGTCTGACTTGACTTCACTTAGTATGATCTCTAGGTCCATTCATGTTGCTCAAATGGTATTGTTTCATTTTTTTATGGCTGAGGAATAGCCGATTGTATATGTGTACACATCTTCTTTAGCCATTCATCTGTTGATGGACACTTAGGTTGCTTCCATGTCGTATAAAGAGCACTGCTGGGAACACTGCCGATGCGTGGATCTTTCTGAATTAGAGTTTTCTCTGGATATATACCCAGAAGTGGGATCGCTGGGTCATATGAATATCTCACAAAGCCTTCATGTGTTGAAAGTTCAGAGATTGTGCAAGAGACAGACCTGAATATTCACACAACACTTTTGCCACCCCTTGGTCCTTGACCTTTGTAAGTTAGTTGACATTTTGGTGACTGTTCTGGGTGAATAGTAAAAATGCCTGCCTAGGATTTGAATTGTTATTGTAATTAACAATAACAGATTAAAAACAGCTGCTACAGTGCTTTGCACTTGACGTGCACTGTAATTGATACATTTCATTGTTATCGTTTCAGAAAGTATTCTTTCCTTTTCCTGATGGGACACAAATTACTAGGGCATAAATATGTCCTCATACATAGGTGTGACTCATCAGATTCTCATTTATGACGTGAGGAGCCAGGAACCTAATGGAAAAAAATCATAAACTCTGTGACTAAATAATTGCATGAGGAGAAAGAGATTTTCTAAAACAATTCAGCATTTTTAAAAGCTGGTGAGTATGCATGTTATAAATGGATAGAAAAATTATATGCATACACAACCATCTTGCATTGAATTTCCATGTTGTCTCCAATCTGTGAACAAGGAGGTTTTACAGTGGTCTGGGAGAAACCCTATTTGAGACACAAAAAAGAAATCAGAGCGTTTAAAAGAAATTGAGTAACAAACTCTATTCAGTGCAACAAAACACTGTCAACTGTACTTTCCCATCAGCTTAGATTAGGTACATGTGAGCTGTGTGTGTGTGTGTTAATTTGCACACACATTTCAGAAAAAACCAGGTACATCATACCCCCTTCTTGGAGCGGGGTGGGAGAGGGGAGTTTTACATCTACTTCTCTCTTCTTGAAATGCAATTTCCTTAAATGGTCCCCTTGTTGCTTTCATGTCCCTGCCCAAATGTTAGATTTTTAGAGATACCTTCTATGAACATCTTTGATAAACAGAGCCCAGGGTCATTCTCCATTTCCTGAACAAGTTTTATTTTTATTCACAGTCTTTCTCATGGTCTCATGATACAGGGATACTTATTTATTCATCCATTATCCCCTCCACACACACACATGCACTGGAAAGTTACTCCCATTAGGTCTGTAATCTCTGTAACCCTGGAGTCTAGGGCCATGCCTGCACACAGGTAAGACTTGATAAACGTCCATTGTATAAAACATGACACCATGAAAGGATACATCTATTATTGTGCTCTTTGGAAAAAAAAAAAAACTCCAGGAATTTTGGAGGTAAGTTGTTAAAGAAGTGAAATAATCAATGGATAGACTTTCACTCTGAAAACATCTGTATATTGAGCTTTGTACATGTGAATGCCTGCTAGGCACAATCCAATCCCTGTTAAAATAATTAACTTTGTGTTTGCCGCGTACTATAATTAACTTTGTGTTTGCTGCGTACTTACCATCTTAAAAGTTCACAGCCTTTAGGACAAACTGCAGAGTTGGGAGCGGGGACTGAGTGGATGTGGTGAGACAGGGGCGGCGCTGTCAGGACCCTGGACAGAGGCAGCAGGAGCTGGCCTGCCCAGAGCTGCGGAGGGACGGGTATCAGGGCACCCAGCCTGCTTGCCTCCTCCTGAGGTCCAGCCTCGCGCTCTGACGAAGTGGAACCACGCCCCGTCTACCATCACTCCTCTAATCTTGCTAAGTCAAGTGGGTGTAGATTCCACAAACACAGCACAGGCAGCTTTCTTGCAGTAGAAAAAAAAAGTCACAGACTCACTGACCCTGATGGAAAACTAGCCGACTTCACACAATACATTTGCCCTCCTTGTTTCTTTTTCTATTAATATATTTCAAATCAAATGGCACTTTCTTGGAAACACAGGATTTGGGCTGTTGAAAGGAACCTGTTTATTTTCCAAATGGCTTGGCAGCCTGTAACTTTAGATGTAACAATTTGTTTCAACCTGAGAATTGCAAGGAGAAGATTCCAGTCAAAGAGAAAATACTTGTGATTTTTGAGTTTCTTTTGAGCCAATCAGATAATTAAATAAAAGCTCTAAAGGTGTTTTTCAACCTTTTTAGAAAACTAATCCCCCTCAGGGAGCCTTTGTGGGGCATTCCCCACCCCCCACCCCCCACCCCTGCCTCATTTACCCTCTCCAACGTCATGTGTTGCTAAGGAAGAACATTCTGTTAGGTGGGATTCCATATTAAAACCATTGTAATATGTGGGACTTTTGTTGTCCTTACGGGAACTGATTTTCTTGGAGACAATGTCATCTCCATTGAGAACATGCACTCTAAATGCATATTGTTACTTAATCCACACAGCAGCTTCGTGGGGATCTTACAAGACTTTAAATCTCACAATGAGGGGGGAAAATACACGACCATAACTTGCCAGAGTTACCGAGTTGGTAATAGCCCAACTCGAATTTGAACCAAGTCTTGTTTGACTTAAAAAAAAAAATTGTGTCCTTAAACTCTACGCAACGCGGCCTTGAGCATGAGAAGCAAATTGCAAATGACAGATTGCAAAGCAAATGCTAAATGAGCGTTTTGCTAGAATCTGTCTGGGGTATTCAGTCAGGTTTTGGTCTACAAGATCTCTCAGAGGTTTTATATTTTTAAATCTTAGCTTTATTTAGATACATTTAATGTAAGATAAAGCTTATTCTTTTGACAAGTAGAATTCAGTAGATTTTGGTGCATTCACTGAGTGGTACAGCCGTCACCCCTACCTAGTTTTGGAATATTTTCATCAGCCTCCAAAGAAATTCCATGCTCATTGACCCCTGTGCTGGCTTCTCAATACCTGGCAACCACTGCCATACTTTCTCTTTCAGAGGCTTTGTCTATTTTGAACAATTCATATGAATAGGATTACATAATAGGGGACCTTTTGTGACTGACTCCTCTCATTTAGGATAATGTTTTCAATATATATTCATCCTGTAGAACATTAAGTACAGAATTCCTTTCTATATCTGGATAATATCCACGTTTTGTTTATCTGTTCATTAGTTGATGGACATTTGGGCTGTTTCCAACTTCTGGCTGTCATGATTAATTCCACTATGAATGTTCTTGTGCAGATTTTAGGATGACTGTCTGGTTCCCATGCTCTTGGGTACTGTGGAAGGCAGAATAATGCACCCCACATCCATGGGGTGCACCCCTGTTCTAGTCTATGAAACCTAGGAATATGTTTTACTACATGGCAAAGGGGGATTAAGGTTACCAGCCAGCTGATCCTAAGAGAGTGGAGTTCTCCTGGATTATCTGCACAGGTGCTGCAGAATCACAAGAGCCTCTGAAATGGAAGAGGGTGGGAGAACAGGAGGTCAGAGGGATATGAAGTGAGGACACAACTGCGGTGTCTGGCTTCGGAAAAGGCAAGGAAATGGACCCTCCACTTGGGCCTCCAGAGGAGCAGAGCTCCGGGCGACCCCTGGATTTTAGCCCGCTGAGATCTGAGTTGGGCTTCTAACTTACAGGACTGATGGATGACACCTCTGTATCATTTTATGTCATTAAGTGTGCTATAACTTGTTATGGCAGGCAAAGCAAGTGTGTACCCCGTGCTGGAACTGCTGAGCCATATGATGGGAGCATGTTCAACCTTTGGAGGAGCTGCCAGACGGTTTTCAAAGGTAACTGCAGTATTTTCTGTTGCTGCCAACAGCGTGTCCTGTTAAGCCCCTGGAGTGACTTTCTCATTGTGGTTCTTGTGCTAGAATTTCTCTTTGGAAATATATCACTGTATATCTACCTGTGCTTATTTGATGAGTTGTTATTGTCAGACTTTTCTTTAGTTCTTTAGATATATGCTTTCCTTTAGTTCTTCAGGCATATTTAAAACAAGTCATTAAGACTTTTTTTTTCAAGAAACCCAATGTCTGGGCTTCCTCACAGACAGTTCCCATCGACTGCCTCTTCTCTTGTGTATGGACTGCACTTCCTCATGTTTCCCCTTCTTTCTCGTAAGTTCTTGTGGACTGCCGACCAATTTAAGGATTGTAATGGGGCAACTCTGGAAATCATATTCCTTCATCCCAAGGTGTGTGGTCCTTGATTATTGCTGCTGCCATTTGTTTATTTAGTGATTTTTTTGAACCAATGCTGTCAAACCTACGACCTTGTCATACGTGGCTTCTGAAGTCTCTGCTATTAACATGTGCGTGTGTGTGCTTAGTCACAGGCTCCTCTGTCCATGAGCACTCTCCAGGCAAGAATGCTGGAGTGGGTTGCCATGCCCTCCAGGGTGTCTTCCCAACCTA
Source organism: Antilocapra americana (assembly GCA_007570785.1). Taxonomy (NCBI): domain Eukaryota; kingdom Metazoa; phylum Chordata; class Mammalia; order Artiodactyla; family Antilocapridae; genus Antilocapra; species Antilocapra americana. Next base: position 132,729 of record ML663587.1, read on the forward strand.
AGGATGAAACCCAAGTGGCTCAGACAGGTATTCCTTGTCTGAGCCAACAAGTTTAGCTAATAATTGGCAGAGGTTTCCTAAAATACCAAGTGTCCTTAAGCTCATAGAACCCACATGTCTTCCTCACTTTGCCTCAAGACCCTCAGCACCCAGGCCTGTTCAGTTCATTTAGCCTTCCCTTCCTGCTTGCACATACTCTCCAGGTCAGTCAATAGTGAGAGATCAGAGTCTCTCAGACCTTTTCTGGGCATGTATACAGCCTTCTAGATCCTCAAGGTGTGTTGGAAAGTCTCCACTGGGTCCAGGTTCCACTGACATCATTGCAAGAAGCCAACGTCTCCCTGTATCTGCAGAGTTTTACACTGTGGGCATTTTTCATATCTATACATCTGTATGTCTATATCTATCTCCAAGTTAACAGTCACCCTTTGATGTTTGGGGATTATCCATTTCGTGGATCTTGGATGGGGAAGAAGACCACCTCCCCTATGGAAGGAGAAGGGTTTATACCCGCCTTCCAGCCCTCTCTTGAAGCTGGAGCCCAGGCCTACTCTTTGGGCTCCACCAATCACGGTGGCAGCACCCATCAGGATAAAAGATGAGCAGTTGGTAACAGCACAGCAGAAAGACACGAAGGTCTGGAGACAGCAGTAGCGCTGTTGAACCACTTCACTCAAACCCCTAGACTACTGAAGTGTGCGTGCATGCCCAGCCGTGTCTGACTCTTTGTGGCCCCAGGGACTGTAGCCCACCAGGCTCCTCAGTCCATGGGGTTCTCCAGGCAAGAAGACTGGAGCAGGTTGCCATTTCCTCCTCCAGGGGATCTTCATGACCCAGGGACTGAACCCAAGTCTCTTGTGTCTCCTGCATTGGTAGGCAGGTTCTTTACAACTGCGTCACCTGGAAAGCCCCTATTGAACAGTAGATGTTTTTAATGTGAAAAATACCAAACCTGATTATTTGAGGCCATGCTTTAGCTGGTGTTGTGTTTCCTGATACATTCTGTCTCCACCTCCCAAATGTCTCTCCAGGGTGTCTCATATTCAGCTTGTTATTAGAAAGCAAGCTTTCTTCCATTTGTTTCCTTCTTTTTTTTCCCTTAGGTCACAATTAGATCATGGTCCCTGAAAGGATTGTTCTGCTACATATTTTAATTTGCCATCTGATTATTAGAGAGGTCTCAGAAATCATACTGAGGAGGCCTTATTGTATAAATCAAAAGCTCGGACACATGGTCATCAGATGAGAGCGGCTTGTGTGTATACACTGTTCCCATGTGCGTGCGGGCATGTACAGGGTTTCAACATCCTTATATCTTTCAAACCACAACAGAGGCTTGGCACGACCCATAGAAAATAAGGGCAAAAGAAACATTTCTCCATCGTGTTTCGTGCTGGAGATTGCTCTAAGGGTCTTCATTCATCATCTCAACTGTCCCCACTATTTCCATTTTCAGACCACAGGGTGAGACTCTGTGAAGCTATGAATGTCTGCAAATCATACAGGTTGCTGTCGGTACAGCCGGAAGGGAAAGCCAGTTCTGTCTGACCCCAGAGTGCATGTTTTGCCACTTGGAAAAGGTCTCTGTGCAGAAAGTTGGCATCTGCTGCCTCGTGATGGGAAGAGCAACTGGGTACTGCTCCATGGGATTCCTCTTACTTCTATTTCCTTTTCACAAGCCTCTTGGAAGAGAAAAAATTGTCTAGCTATTCTGCTTAATGCCTGGAGTCTGGCAAGAGAACCAGGAGAGCTGCGACTGACTACACTAACAGGTTAGCCCAGTAGAGAATCACTCAGCCCTGGCAGCCCTGGCTTTCCTGGAGCGAATCAGTGGGAAGAACGACCCCTCTTCTGCCCCGTCATCCTCACCGCTGTGCATGAAAGGAAGAGTCGTCCTTTGTGCAGCTTAAAGCAAATGAATGTTTGGGTCACTGAAAGCTGGACCCATTTGTTTCTGCACCTCTACTCAGGAGCCCCCCCAGTCCGATAACATGGGAGCTGTGAAGTAAGGTATATCGGGGTTCAGGTGTTAAAAGTGCGGGAACCCTTGTGAGTCAATTTGTGCTTCCCATTTTTAATAGCATCCTTTTAATGAAGATGTTCCGCCAAAGTATTTGAAACCAGTTTTGCTCCTATGTGAGGAAGCAAAGTCAGCTCTTGAGAAATCCGGTGGAACCAATTTTCAGGGCAGAGCTGGGATGAAATAATTTTGCATTTATCATTTAAGTTAATTGCAATGAGCCTTCATCTAATGAGCCTTACCTCGAAACCCCATTGAAAACAATAGTTAATTGCTTCATTTTAATAAATGTTGTCAGGATAGTGAATATAACAGTGACTGAACACTCAATTAAGACTGGTGTTGGAAATGAAGATGTACAGAGCTTAATGAGATTCAGCATTGGAAAAGAAAATTAGCATCCAGAGGTGGAATAGGACATCCTTCTGAAAGCAACATAAAGTGAAGGAGTTCGTTTGAAGTAAACACAGAGACTCAGACTGTTGTCACTGCTAAGTGTCTGCTCTGTGACTATGGGTGTGTTGGGCAGTCAGTGCGTTCCCACACTCATTTCATTTGGTTCTTATTTTATCTGATGAAGAACTTGAGGCTCAGAAGGTTTTGCAAGTCAGGCCAGGAATCAGTTCACTTCAGTGGCTTAGTCATATCCTACTCTTTGCGACCCCATGGACTGCAGCACACCAGGCCTCCCTGTCCATCACCAACTCCCAGAGCTTGTTCAAGCTCATGTCCATAGAGTCGGTGATGCCACCCAACCATCTCATCCTCTGTTGTCCCCTTCTCCTCCTGCCTTCAATCGTTCCCAGCATCAGGGTCTCTTCTAATGAGTCAGTTCTTCACATCAGGTGGCCAAAGTATTGTAGCTTCAGCTTCAGCATCAGTCCTTCCAATGAATATTCAGGACTGATTTCCTCTAGGATGGACTGGTTGGATCTCCTTGCAGTCCAAGGGATTCTCAAGAATCTTCTTCAACACCACAGTTTGAAAGCATCAATTCTTTGGCTCTCAGCTTTCTTTACAGTCCAACTCTCACATCCATACATGACTACTGGAAAACCATAGCTTTGACTAGATGGACCTTTGTCAGCAAAGTGATGTCTCTGCTTTTTAATATGCTGTCTAGACTGGTCATAGCTTTTCTTTCAAGGAGCAAGCATCTTTTAATTTCATGGCTGTAGTCACTATCTACAGTGATTTTTCAGCCCCTCAAAATAAAGTCTGTCACTATTTCCATTGTTTCCCCACCTATTTGCCATGAAGTGATGGGACCAGATGCCAAGATCTTAATTTTTTGAATGTTGGGTTTTAAGCCAGCTTTTTCATGCTTCTCTTTCACATTCATCAAGAAACTTTTCAGTTCCTCTTCACTTTCTGCCATAAGGGTGGTGTCATCTGCATGTCTGAGGTTATTGGTATTTCTCCTGGCAATCTGGATTCCAGCTGGTGCTTCATCCAGCCTGGCATTTCTCATGATGTACCCTGCAGAGAAGTTAAATAAGTAGGGTGACAATATATAGCCTTGATGTACTTCTTTACCAATTTGGAACCAGTCCGTTGTTCCATGTCAGGTTCTAACTGTTGCTTCTTGATCTGCATGGAGATTTCTCAGGAGGCAGGTAAGGTGGTCTGGTATTCCCATCTCTTAAAGAATTTTCCACAGTTTGTTGTGATCTATAGAGTCAAAGGCTTTGGCATTATCAATAAAGCAGAAGTAGATGTTTTTCTGGGACTCTCTTGCTTTTTTGATGATCCAGTGGATGTTGACAATTTGATCTCTGGTTCCTCTGCCTTTTCTAAATCCAGCTTGTATATCTGGAAGTTCTCAGTTCATGTACTGTTGAAGCCCTGATTGGAGAATTTTGAGCTTTACTTTGCTAGAGTGTGAGATGAGTGCAATTTTGCAGGGGTTTGAGCATTCTTTAGTACTGCCTTTCTTTGGGACTGGAATGAAAATTGACCTTTTCCAGTCTTGTGGCCACTGCTGGTTTTTCAAAATTTGCTGACATATTGGGTGCAGCACTTTCTCAGCATCATCTTTTAGAATTTGAAATAGCTCAGCTGGAATTCCATCACCTCCACCAGCTTCATTCATAGTGATGCTTCCTACGACCCACTTGACTTCACACACCAGGATGTCTGGCTCTAGGTGAGTGATCACACCATCATGGTTATCTGGGTCCTGAAGATCTTTTTTTGTACAGTTCTTCTGTGTATTCTTGCCACGTTTTCTTAATATCTTCTGCTTCTGTTAGGTCCATACCATTTCTGTCCTTTATTGAGCCCATCTTTGCATGAAATGTTCCCTTGGTATCTCTAATTTTCATAGATCACTGGTCTTTCCCATTCTATTGTTTTCTTCTATTTCTTTGCATAGATCACTGAGGAAGGCTTTCATATCACTTTTTGCTATTCTTTGAAACTCAACATTCAGATGGGTATATCTTTCCTTTTCTCCTTTGTCTTTAGCTTCTCTTCTCAGCTATTTTTAAGGCCTCGTCAGACAACCATTTTGCCTTTTTGCATTTCTTTTTCTTGGGGATGGTCTTGATCCCTGCCTCCTGTACAATGTCGTGAACCTCTTTCCCTTGTTCTTCAGGCAATCTGTCTGTCAGATCTAATCCCTTGAATCTATTTGTCACTTCCACCATATAATTGTAAGGGATTTGATTTAGGTCATATCTGAATGGTCTAGTGGTTTTCCATACTTTCTTCAATTTAAGTCTGAATTTAGCAATAAGGAGTTCATGATCTGAGTCACAATCAGTTCCTGGTAGCTACTCAAAGACAACTTCATGATTCAGAGCCTTTCTTTTTTTTTTTTAATTGAAGTGTAGTTGACTTATAGTTGATTTACGATATCATATCAGTTTCAGGTATGAAAGTATAAGTGTTAGTTGCTCAGTCATGTCCAGCTCTTTGGGGCTCCATGGACTGTAGCCTGCCAGGCTCCTCTGTCCATGGGAGTCTCCAGGCAAGCATCCTGGAGTGCATCGCCATGCCCTCCTCCAGTTATACACAGTAGTGTGTATTAACCCCAAACTCTTACTCTACCTCCCTCCCCATTTCCCCTTGGTAACCACACATTTGCTCTATGCCTGCAAGTCTCTTTCTGTTTCGTAAATAAGCTCATTTGTCTCATCTTTTTAGATGCCACACATCAGTGATATCATAGGGCATTTGTCTTTCTCTGGCTAACTTCACTTAGCATGATCTCTAGGTCCACCCATGTTGCTGAAAATGGCATCAGAGCCTTATTCTAGAGCAATTTCTTAATTTATTGTCTTGTCACTTTCATGCTAACTTTTCAATGAATGAAGCGGAGATCCAGAAAGTCTGTGCCTCAGAAAAGAATATAAGTAAGAGAAACAAATTCTTCCCTCTGATGGGATACAGTGCTTGGATTTTTACACACTAGTATGTTCCTGAAGCTTAAAAATTTAGGTGTGGGGATGGGGAGGGAGGTTTAAGAGGGAGGGGACGTATGTATACCTAAGGCTGATTCATGTTGAGGTTTGGCAGAAACTGATACAATACTGTAAAGCAATTATCCTTCATTTAAAAATAAATAAATTATTTTAAATGTAGGTGTATGTAACTGGAATGGTTTACTTATGCTCCTAGAGAAGGGAGGATCTCTCTATACATAAATGGGTTGAAACAACTCTTGGCACATAAATTGTAGCTCAGTTATTTGGTCAGACATTTGCCACTTGTAACTGGAGTAATGCAATTGTTTTGACTTCCTTACCTCCTGATGGATGGTTCAGGTTGTCCTAACCCTGCTTCCTCAGAAGTCAGAGCTGTAGGAAAGAAAAATAGCCAAAACAGATTTGTTGGGAAGGCCCAGGGGAAGAGAGAGAAAGTGGGAAGGGAAAGGCAGATGGCTGGGGCTGGGTTGGGACAGAGAGAAAGAGCTCATGACCACGTGATGTACGCCAAATACAAAGGTGCCTTTGGAAGGAATCATCAGATGCCTGACCCCACTCTCCAGATGCAGGAGGGTGAATGGCCTTCATTAGAGAGCACCCAGCCCCGACCCCGCTCAACACCTCATTAGCTGGAAGCAAGCAGAGCCTTCAGTCGGGGAGAATATTTGCCATTTCAGTTTCTGCAGTTCCTTTTTGCACAATATCCAACATGCAGTAAAAAAAATAATTATGTGACAAGAAGCAGGAAAATGTGACCAAAATCAAAAGAATAAATTTGACAATAGAAGCAGAGTCAAAAAAGACCCAGATTTTGGAATTAACTGGGAAGGCTTGTGGTGGTGGTTTAGTCACTGTGTCATGTCTGACTCTTGAGACATCATGGACAGTAGCCCTCCAGGCCCCTCTGTTCATGAGATTTCCCAGGTAAGAATTCTGGAGTGGCTTGGCATTTCCTTCTCCAATTACTGAACTGAAAATCATCTGAAATGATGAATTATTGGATCGGTTTATTAATAGGAGAAAAGATCAGCAAATCAAAGGCAAGTCAATAAGAAAATGTATAAGTTCTCAAATCTTGGTCAATTTCTAGTAACTCAGATTTTTATTATAAGTCACTTTTTCTTATTATCTTATCCATTCAATTTTTACTGTCAGCTGGAGATTTTGGATGGTATATTTTAGTCTCTGTATGAAGTTATCTTCCTCCGAAGAGTGTTGAAATTGACTTTGGTGAACAGTTAAACTACTGAAAAGTAGGTTTGGGGCTCAGTTAAGGTGTGCTTAATTCAGTTTTCCCCCTTTTTACTCGGGAGTGGCCTTTCTAGGGTCACACTGCCCAGGTCACCAAGGGCTGTCCTCTCTTTCGGTTCTGGGTAGGTGTGTACTTAGTCATGTCCAACTCTTTGCAACCTTTTGGACCCACCAGGCTCCTCCGTCCATGGGAATTTTCAGGCAAGAATTGTGGACTGGGTTGCCATTTTCCTCCTCCAGGGACTCTTCCAAGCCTGGGGATCCAGCCAGCATCTCCTGTGCCTTCTGCACTGCAGGTGAATTCTTTACTGGCCCAACCACAACATCAACCCCACCCTGAATTTTCTGACATCACTTTCTGCTCAGCACTTAGGTTCCGTGTAACTGAGCCGTTCTTTCTGTGAGTCACCCTGTGCATAGCTGGGGAGCCACCTAGACTCTCAGGCCTTATGTTTGCAGTTGTCTGGGGTCGCCTTCCTGTAATATCCCCCCTCTCCAGGGCCCTGCCTGCCTAGGCCACCCCTCTCAGCAGCTGCAAGCACTGATACTTCCTCTGGCCAGTAAAACTCCTGCCTCCCGCTCAGGAAGCTGCGGTGAAGAGGGCTCAATTGTGTGCTCCCTTTGTCTCCAGGGTTGTGGCTCTGTGTTGGGCTGGGCCTGGGTCCTGAAAGAGCAGTTTTACCTGTTTCATCCAATCAGAAGCTGGCTCCCCAATAGTGGTCCACACCAGGCATTCTCCTGCTGCCTTCTTCCCTGCAGATCAGATGAAACGGCACGGCTGCATTTTCCTTCTTCTCCCCGAATGCAGAAGGGGTCTTCTGATTTGGGGTCCCTCTGGGGTCCTCTGAGCATCTGGGTTGCTCTGTATGTTATTTCCCACTGTGTACGTGTGCACCTGGAAATCTGTCACGGTACATACAGCTCTCTAGGTTTTCTTCCAGACTGTGAGCTCCCTGAGGGTGGCAGTCAAGTCAAACTGCTCTTTTATTTAATTTTTTTTCAATTGAATATATAGTTGACATACAATGTTGTGTTAATTTCTGCTATACAGCAAAGTGATTCAGTTATACATTTGTATCTATATATAAAAATATATGTGTATATATATATGTATATATATATGCATGCTCAGTCGTGTCCGACTCTTTTCAACCTCATGGACTGTACCTGCCAAGCTCCTCTGTCCATGGAATTTTCCAGGCAATGATACTGGAGTGGTTGCCATTTCCTTCTCTAGAGGATCTTCCCAACTCAAGGATCAAACCTTCGTCCCTGTGTGTCCTGCATTGGCAGGTGAATTCTTTACCACTGAGCCACCTGGTAAGCCATATATATACACATATATATGCCTTCTTTAAAATATTCTTTTCTATTTTGTTTTTTAAACGTATTTATTTGTAATTGGAGGGTAATTGCTCTACAGTATTGTGTTGGTTCCTGCCACACGTCAACATGAATTGGCCATCGGGATACACATGACCCCTCCCACTTAAGCCCCTCCCACCCCACCCCACCCCTCTACATTGTCACCGAGCACTGAATTTGAGCTCCCTATTTATTTATTTATTTTATTAGTTTTGCCATACAATGACATGATATCACCATGGGTTTACATATGCTCCCCCTCCAGAACCCCCCTCCCTCCTCCCTCCCCCCAGGAAATCTCGATGCACCAGCCCCGAGCATCAATCCTGGGTTGGCGATTGATTAGACAATTAGATAATTAACATGTTTCAATGCCATTCTCCCATATCATCCCACCCTTACCCTCATCCACAGAGTCCACGAGTCTATTCTATACATCTGCGTTCCTTTTGCTGTCTCGCATGCTGGGTTCTCGTTACCGTCTTTCTAAATTCCATATATATGCGTTAGTATCCTGTATTGTTGTTTTTGCTTCTGACTTACTTCATTCTGGATAATGGGCTCCAGTTTCGTCCATCTGAGTAGAACTGATTCAAATAAAAAATAGTCATTTATTTTAAAAATACCTATTTCTTTGGCTGTGCAGGGTCTTAGTTGCCACATGTGGGATCTTGGTTCCGTGACCAGGGATCAACCCAGGCCCCCTGCACTGGGAGCACAGAGTCTTAGACACTGGACCACCTGGGAAGTCCCCAGACTGCTATTCTGATTTCCACACTCAGCTCAGTCCTGCCGCCATTGATGTAAGCCGAGTGGTTCTCAGCTGAAATGGACAGAGTAATTGGGCGGGTGCCTCCCACTGTGGGAAGAATCTGACTGCAGGGAAACTTCTAGCTGGAAAAGACATGTGGCTTCATCGCCTCTCTGATGTCACTCTGGCAGACCTGAACACATTTCTTTTTTTTTTTTAATTGAAATATAGTTGATTTGGGCTTCCCTGGTAGCTTGGACAGTAAAGAATACACCTGCAATGTGGGAGACCTGGGTTCAGTCCCTGGGTTGGGAAGATCTCCTGGAGGAGGGCATGGCAACCCACTCCAGTATGCTTGCTTAGAGAGTCCCCATGGACAGAGGAGCCTAGCGGGCTACCGTCCACAGGGTCACAGAGAGTCAGACACACCTGAGCGACTAAGCACACACAGCACATAGCTGATTTACCACATTGTTAGTCTCTGCGTACAGCACAGTGATTCAGTTACACACATACGTGCATCCTTTTTTGTTTTCTTTCCCGTTACGGTTTATCCCAGGATACTGAACGTCGTCCCCTGAGCTGTACAGTAGCACCTTGTTGTCTGTCCATCCTGTATGTGACAGACTGCATCTGCTAACCCCAAACTCCCAGTCCAGTCCTCCCGTGACCTCCCGCCCCTTTGGTAACCACAAGACTGTTGAACATCCCTCTCAAAAGAGCAACCGTTTGATGTGCTATAGATTTGCACAAGGTCGCCATTCACAGACCGCCTGGACCCTTTTCTGTGCTGCCCTCTTGAGGTGATACTTTCAGAACAGATCCCATTTTCAAGGCACAGGGCCTCTAAGAAATAACAGAAAGCCGGTAGACCAGCTGGTAAACAGAACAGCTTCAAGTCGGATACATGGAAACCAGGCGGTTCTGCACAGCCGAGGCCAGCCATGAGTGATGCGGGCAGCCGCCGGGGGTGTGTGTCAGTGCCGCAGGCTGAGCTGTAGTTCTTCCCAAAACATATTGAGGCGCTGACCCCCAGGACCTCAGCGTGTGACTTTTATTTGGAGATAGGGACTGCAGCCACGAAAGTGAAAGACGCTTACTCCTTGGAAGGAAAGTGATGACCCACCTAGACAGCATGTTAAAAAGCAGAGACATTACTTTGCCAACAAAGGTCCATCTAGTCAAGGCTATGGTTTTTCCAGTAGTCATGTATGGAGGTGAGAGTTGGACTATAAAGAAAGCTGAGTGTCGAAGAATTGATGCTTTTGAACTGTGGTGTTGAAGAAGACTCTTGAGAGTCCCTTGGACTGCAAGGAGATCCAACCAGTCCATCCTAAAGGAGATCAGTCCTGGGTGTCCATTGGAAGGACTGATGTTGAAGCTGAAACTCCAATACTTCAGCCACCTGATGGGAAGAGCTGACTCATTTGCAAAGACCCTGATGCTGGGAAAGAGTGAAGACAGGAGGAGAAGGGGATGACAGAGGATGACATGGTTGGATGGCATCACCGACTCAATGCATATGAGTCTGAGCAAGCTCCGGGAGTTGGTGATGCACAGGGAGGCCTGACGTGCTCTGGTCCATGGGGTCATGAAGAGTTGGACACGACTGAGTGAATGGAGCTGAACTGAACTGAGGGCCTTAGAGTTGTAATTGACTGAGTTAAGAGGGGGTCATATTGGAGTAGAGAGTGTTCTTAATCCAATATAATTCATGTGCTTATAAGACAGAGGAGAGACACATGTGATGGGAGGGTGGAGGTGGAAGTGAGAAAGATGCAGCTGCAAACCAAGGGAGCCCAGGGGTGCTGGCATCCCCAGAGATAGAAGAGGCGAGAAAGCTCTGGGGAAGCAAGGTCCTGACGATACCTCGATTTCAGACTTCTGGCCTTCTGACCCATGAGACTATGCATTCCTTCTGGTTTAAACCACCCAGTGTGTGACTGGTTGTCATGACAGGCCTAGGAAAAGAAGACAGGCAGTAGGAGGTGTTGGGTATGAGGGAACTTGTCATGGCGGGAAGAGCACCAGGCTAGGTTTCAGAGGAAATCATCTCCACCGACAGAGGAATGGATAAAGGAGATGTGGCACATACCTACAATGGGATATTACTCAGCTGTAAAACGGGATAAAGTGGGGTCATTTTGTGAAATGCGGATGGACCTAGAATCTGTCATGCAGAATGGAGTAAGTCAGAAAGAGAAAAGCAAAAGTCATCTGTGCATGCCTGTGTATAGAATCTAGAAAGTGGTACAGACGAACGCATCTGTGAAGCAGAAATGGAGATGCAAAGAGAGAGAATACATGTGTGGGACCCCTAGGGGGGGGGTGGGGAGTGAGATGAACTGGGGGTCGGGACTGACACACGCACACCACTGAGACTGTATGAACGGGATAACCAGTAGGAGCCTGCTGTATAGCCCAGGGAACTCTACTCAGTGACCTCGATGGGAAGGAAATCCAAGGAAGAGAGGTTATGTGTGTACGTGTATCCGATTCACTTTTTTGGTACCGCAGAAAAATAACGCAACATTGTAAAGCAACAATGCTCCAACAGACATTAAAAAGAAAAACTGTCCCACCCCTATTTCTAGGGGAGGGTCTGGTTTGGCATAACAAGAAGACTTAATCTGATGATGCTCATTGTTTAAACAATCCGGAGGCCCTTGCTGGGGGATTGAGGCTGAATAAGGACTGGTCAGCTGGAGGGTGAAATGATCACTCCCAGGAGATGACAGCTGGAATGTGGGCTCGTGATAGAAGCCTGCCCCAGAGAAGCAAGTGGTTTTTAGAAATGTCGATCTCTGGTTTGATTTATCCACATCCTCGACAAATCTAAGTTTGTCACCTGCTCAGCCACACCTGGTAATATCCATGAGACCTTGAGTGAGTCACAGCCCGCTGAGGGTCAGGTGTCATCTGTAAAATAAGGGACATTAATCACCTAGTCTTTACCATGATTTGCAATTGAAAGACACTATGATTGAAAATTTGAGGTAGAAAAGATTTGAAATGACCTCTCAATGGAGGCTTGGCTGACAGTAGGGAAGGCTCAGTGAAAATAGCATTCATTACTCTGTTGATACGTGTGTGTATACATGTACATGGAATAAATGAATCCTATTTAGTGCCAGAATTATCCATTTTCAATGGCTCCATGCTGCAGTGAGAACAAATCAGACTTTGAAAACAAACTTACAGTCATCAAAAGGGAAAGGTAGAGAGGAGAGATAAATTAGGAGTTTGAAATGAACATAAACACGCTACTATCTACAAAATAGATAATTAACAAAGACTTGCTGTATAGTACAGGGAACTCTACTCAGTGTTCTATAATAACCTATATGGGAAAAGAACCTGAACAAGAATAGAAATACGTATATGTATAGCTGAATCATTTTGCTGTACACCTGAAACTAACACAACATTGTCAATCAACTATGCTCCAAAACAAAATAAACAGGAAATAACAAATTATAAATATGATAGCTCTCATGTCCGTATTTTTTTCTGGATATTCTGCAAGTCAGTTCGTGTTTTAAATTTTACTTTTGTCCTTTATTTGGTAGCAAATTGTTCATTTCCTCATTGTACCTCATCACTCCTACAATCTTGAGGTTACTGGAGGTCCAGTCATCCTTGTTATGCTGAGGTCACACTCCTGAGCATGACGTACCAGCCTGAACAGCCTTGCTTGCAGAATCATCATTCAGCCTATTAACAGAAACAACGGGGTGTATCATCTTGTCCCAAGGCTCTGACAGAGCCTGTGGGGAAGCCATTCTTGTTTACAATGAAGGCAGCACACTGGTATCAGTAGCCAAAGTCCTTGGAGTTCAGTGTTTTGTTTCTCGTCCTGGCTGTGTGTCCTAAGAATAAGAATCAGCATTTATGGATTTCTTTTTCTTTTTACTGTGACATGTGTTCCCTGTGGATACAGTTCTCAAGATCTTTTCCAGGTTTGGGAAGCTCTTCTTCTAGCTTCTAAGAGTCCATGCTGTTTGCAGCATCATTCAAATGTCTCGCTCTTGGCAAAGATCGCCAAGACTTTTTTCTGTCCTTTGACTGAAGTTCAATTTGATGCAGAGAAACTTAGGTGCAAAGCAGCACGGATGTCCCACTGCTGTGTTGTATGCACTTTCATTACCGTTGCTTTCATTAACTGACAGTAAAATTCAAAAAAAATCTTAACAAGCTGGTGAGGCGTAACTCTTTCTTCATGAAATCACACCAGTTATTGAAATGAGGCTTCCAGAACTCACTGTCTTCTCTCCAAAGGCTGCCAAGCGAATGGAACCAAAACCTCTTTATTTGGCTGTTGGGCTTCTCTGGAGGCTCAGTTGGTAAAGGCTCCGCCTGCAATGCAGGAATCCTGGTTTCCATCCCTGGGTGGGGAAGATCCCCCGGAGAAAGGAATGGCAACCTGCTCCAGTATTCTTGCCTGGGAATCCCATGACGAGAGAAGCTTGGAGGGCTGCAGTCCATGGGTCACAGAGTCGGGCGTGACTTAGTACTAAACCACCACCGTTTTCACACAAAGGCGAAGCAAGCGGCTGGTCTGACACCACCACCCTCATGTCTATGCCGTCTCCAGGTCAGAGGCAGGGTTTCCAAAAACAAAAATGGCCTGAATAAAGGGCAAATGAGTCCGTCCCCTAACTGAATTAATGTCTGTTAGAAGATCCGAACAAAATGAGCTTTACTGATTTGCTGGAATCATTGAGGAAGAAACAGGATAGAAGTGATATGTTTTCCTATGGATGTTTTCTTTGCTCTCCCAGTTAGAGTGAGAGCGCGCCCCGGAGGTATGCGTCTGGGTCATGATTCTACGCCATTGCTCCTGTAACTGTCCATGTGGCATGCTGGTCAGTGTCTGATACTGGTGGTGTGCTTTGTGCCGTGTCAATGAGGATCTGTTTCTGGAGCAGCCGATTATAAACAGTGACTGGAAGGCTTCTCTGACCAACAGTACACCTTCACAGACTGGCCACACTGTCTGATATTCTACCAGGAGAGGGATGCAGACTTTATAGTTCCTGGAAGGGATAACAAAGAAACTGGCCAAAGCTTTTTTCTGGAGTCTAAATCCAAGTTGAGTTGCCATATTTCCATATTCAATTTTATTTTAGCACGAAGAGAGGATTGGGGAGGAGGACATGAAGAGTGTCACCGTCTTGCCAAAGGAAAGATAGGCATTGTAATTTGATATAAATTATGCTAGACTGGATGAAATTCAGGAGATTAGTGTTGGAGTTAAGCTTCCTGAAAGTTTGTTTACATTTGGGTGACTCAATCTTGTTTTTCTGATCTATAAATATAGGGAACTTGACGAAACCATCTAAACTCTCTCCCAGCTCTGAAAATCCATAATTACCTGCAATGTGTCCCTGCCTTGCTTACCTGGCTGGAGAGAAGGTAGCAACCAGTGGACGCCATGGGTCACAATCACTACCAGACATGATCAATGATAACTGTTCTCTAAGCAATGAATAAAAATGAACCGGTGAGGTATGACCCTGTTGATCTAGGATCATGGATTCTAATATTAGAAAAGGTGGCTGAAGCCCAGAAGGGTCAGCCCTGTGGAAGCGGCAGAGCACAGCTGGTTGGGAGATCACTTCCTGGGATGCTCTGAGGGGCTGCAGACAGGCAGCGAAGGCACTCTACAGCTACAGGAGGTGAAAGAGAAAGGGAAAGACCATACCTGCAGCTGTGGAGTGAAACGCCGGTTAGGTGGGTGTGGGAAAGCCAGCCTCGTGGGTGGGACAGAAGAAGACCAAGGTCAAAGGCAGGGGAGCAGAGACCTCAGGAAAAGGGAGCAAAGTCCCTGGACACCCAACACACCGAATGTATACAGGCCGACACAGCCGAATAGGGGGTCGCTCATGACAGTACCAGCCCATGTCGTCATGATTTCAGTCATCCTCAATGGGTTGAGTCCTACTTGACCTGAGATATGCAAATCTTCCAATGGCTGGTTGGACAAGATGAGCTATACAGGTTCAGGACTCAGGGATTAGAGCTGAATTTCTATGTTATCCTCTAGGAGTTTTATAGTTTCTGGTCTTATGCTTAGATCTTTGATCCATTTTGAGTTTATCTTTGTGTATGGTGTTAGAAAGTGATCTAGTTTCATTCTTTTACAAGTGGCTGTCCAGTTTTCCCAGCACCACTTGTTAAAGAGGTTGTCTTTTCTCCATTGTATATTCTTGCCTCCTTTCTCTTTTTAAAAAAATGGACCATTCTTTAAAGTCTTTATTGAACTTGTTACAATACGGCTCCCCCCCCCCCCGCCCCGGCCCACAGCATCAGAAGGCAAAGTCTCCACCACTGGACCACCAGCGAAGTCCCCTAGAGCTGAATTTCTGAAGGCTCAGTACTCAGAAACTGTAGGAATCTGTAAAAGCAAAGAAAAAAGGTGGTTGGGGGGAGGGGGGCAAGTACTGAAAATAATTTTATATTCCAAGAAAATGAATGACAGATCAGAACTTTATCAATCTCTCTATATTTTGGTAGCTTTTTCTTTTTAATTAATATGGGTGGCAGTTGGTATATCATAATCATTTCAGAGGTTAGGGTCTCTAAGCTCAGATGAGGTCCTCTAAAGAATTATTGCAACTGAAGCAAATAAAACCCTTTGAGCTCACCTAGGAGTCAGTTTCTAATCCTGGCTCTGTGATTTAGAAGTATTGTGAGTTTGAAACAATTACTTAATCTCTTTAAAAGCCCATTTCCTAATTGATAAAGATGGGGCTGTAATTATCAGATTTAAATCAGATAGTAGGTCCTGTAAGTCACCATTTTCTTGCCACAGTCAGGTATTGTGCTCAGCACTTGACATAAAGGGTAAGGTGAAGAAAGGAGGAAAAAAACATCTCTCACAGCTCACCACCATGCCTTTACTCCCACATTTACTGTCCTCTGTCTGCCTCCCTTCTTCCTTCTTGTTCTGTTTTTCCCTCCTCTCTCTGAATTGAAGATTTAATAAGACAGCTTTTAGGCATAATGGTGAAAATTGCCACTCTGCCCTTTACCAACCATGTCACCTTGGAGAAATCACTTAATCTCCTAAGCCTCAATTTCCTCATCAGGAAATCAAGGATGGAATCACGGTCTTTGAAATATTATTGGGCAGACAGGAAACAATGAATGTCTGGCAGACACTTGGCAATTAATGAATTGCAAATCATGTTTCCATGGGAAGTGAAATGGAATTTTTGTGGTTAATATTTATCAAAGGACATCTGTGTTGTCGTTTTACTTTGCCTCAAGAATATAAGAGTTTATTATCAGAAGGGGAACAATTTGCCTACTTAATGTTCATAGCACATGCATTAACCAGAAACTACAAGGAAATAAATTTGGTGTTTCCCCGTAGTTGAGATGGAGGTTTAGGGAGGAGAGGAAGTGACTTGAAAGGCACCCAGAGCCTATGGTTCAAACGCCATCACTCCATCATGAAAAACATTGTCATCCTCTGCTGAAACAGCTTAAGATGTCCTCAGACCAAACTGGACAACTCCTCAGTAGCCAGAAACAGAGGATCAGAGACGTCGTCATAAGGATACGAACGATAAAGCCCGCTGCTTTATTGCCATGGTTGGTTACATCTTTGGAAATAGACACTGCTTCCAGCCCCAAGGGTGGAATGGTAAGAGAAAAGGGAAAAGCAAGAGAGCAAAAGGGGACACCATGGACAGCATGCCCAAGCCTGTCTCGATGGCACCAAAGGAGGAAGAGCTAATTTCCGAAGCCAAATGAAATGCAGTCCTTTTTTTCTGCTAGAATACGCAGAAGTTGGGCTGCCATATTTGAATATGTGCACGCCTCAGATACCTCACTGTTGATCATGCCCTCTACTGTGCAGAAGCATTTTTGCCTGATTAGTCCCACTTGTTTAATTTGTTTTTCTGGCCTGAGCTTTAGGGAGTCATATTAAAAAAAAAAATCGTTGTCAAGGAGCATTTCCCCTTTGTTTTCTTCCAGCAGTTTTACAGTTTCAGGTCTTACCCATAAATCTTTATTTGAGTTGATTTTTGCAGATGATATATTACAGATAAGGGTCCAATTATATTACCCTGTGCATGCATATCCAGCCTGCCCAACAGCATTGATTGAAGACACCATCTTCTCCTCCATTGTGTATTCTTTTACCTTTGTTGAGAATTACCTGACTATATATGCTTGGATTTATTTGGGGGCTGTCTATTCTGTTTCATTGGTTTATGAAGAAGCAACCATTATTTAGATAAGTGTAGTTAATCTTAGGTTTAGAAAGGTCTGTTAAAGTCTCTGTGTCAAGCTTCACATACATAACTCAGAAGCCCTCCAAAGTCATTCATGGAGATACTACCCCGTCCTCTGTTTAAATAACTTCAGTGCCTGGAAGTTCCTTAACAAGAGGGCTGCCCTTGCTGAAACAGTCTTGTTCCGGATGACCACATCCTAATTCTTTCCTCTAGATAGAAATGGGAAAAGCATGACCCTTGGGCCAAACCAGGCTCAGAAACTGTTTCTGTAAATAAGGTTTTATTGCCATGTTCATAAGCCTATTCATTTACCAACTGCATATGCCTGTTTTGATGCCACAAAGGCAGGGTTAAGTATTTGCTTCAGAGACTATAAGGCCTATGAAACCTAAAGTACTACCATCTATCCCTTTCTAGAAAGCTTTTGCCAGTCCCTGATTTGGAGAAATGGTCTCCAGACCAGATTGGACACTTGCTAACGAGTGTACAAGTGATTGGTTGGGGGCTGGATGAAAACAGCAGAAATTGTATTTCTATTTGGGTTTAATTCATCCTTTAAAAATCTCTGCTTTCATGTGTATTTAAATATATATGCAAATAAATATATTAAAATATCCAAATATTTATTTAAATATTATATTTTATATATTCAAATACTATATATGTATTTTTTAGCAGTGCCTAGTGCAGAATTTTAACAATTATTATAAGTGTATTTCTACATGGTATATTAACATATTATCATTCATTACCCATACTGCAATTATTGGAACTATATTATAAACACACTCTTAAGTGCAACTGTATATCAAATATAATATTGTATTGATCAAATGTAATAAGGTGACAATAATTGCTCAAATGCAATAGAACTCATTCTGAGCCAGACACTGCTCAAAGTCATTTACATCTATCTGCTAATTTAATTCTCATAGTCACTGTTAGTGTCATTCTTACCATTCTCCCATCCAAGTACTAACCAGGCACGACCCTGCTTAGCTTCTGAGATCAGACGAGATCGGGGGCGTTCAGGGTGGTATGGCCGTAGACTTACCATTCTCATTTTCTAGATGGTGAAGCTAAAGCACAGTCAGGTTAATGAGCTACCAACGTCTACAATGAGTAAGTGGTAGAACGAGGACTCAAGCCAGATGGTCTTGCTCCATCTGTGCTGTAAGCTCCTTTGCACACAGGAACACGTGTACAGGCTTCCTCAAGAAATGAGGAAGCCTGAGACTGCGGACTCAAACGTCTCTTTCTGACCGGGTGCTCCGTGGAGATGCTTATAGCCTTTTGCTCTATCCGAGGGGACGGCCATGGCCCCACTCCAGTCCTCGTGCCCGGAGGATCTCACGGACAGGGGAGCCTGGTGGGCTGCCGTCCATGGGGTCGCACAGAGTCAGACACGACTGAAGCGACTTGGCAGCAGCAGCTGTATACAAAGCAATGCTTATAGCCTTCTGCTGTATAAAAGCAGAAACACGGTGGTCATGTTCAGTACCTGCCGCGGATTTGCAGACAACTACTGAATTCCTGCCGACTCTGATGTAGATCTGCTGGCAGCTGCAGAACCCCACTGGCATTTATTACTTCCTTGTCATCTCATTTAATCTCATTTAAATTAGGCAAATTACATGATTGATATTATTTGAAGGAGCTGACTAGTCCTCAGACCGCCCTCTCTGGAGCCAGAGTCTCCTTCCAAGACCTCCTTAAGGTTATATTGTTATTTCGAAACCAAAATTATGCCTCTGCATCAGAAAGGCTACGTCCGTTCCTTTTCTCAATTCTAATGGAAGGAGAGAGGCATATCATTCCAGCAGGAATTTCTGAAAAGCTCCCTTCCATTGGCTGAGTGGGTGGGTGAGAGAGAGAGTGAGATTCAAGTGTCAGGTTTTGAAAGAAAACCCAGCTGTGTGTTTCAACCCTCTCTGAGCTCTGTGGCTTTCAAAACTGTTACGTGTGGGCAGGAAGTTTGGGGTTTGGTTCGATAAGGTATGGAAATCCTTAAAAACAAGGTCTGTCCGAGGCCTGAAATTCACACCAAGAGTTAAATATTGAACTAGTAATTTGTGGTTTCTATTCTCAAGCTTCTTTTCCCAGATAACCACTGCGCTTGAATTTTACATGGTCTGTTGCAATCTTGTTGTGAGTTGCCTCAACAGCCAGTGTCCACTCTCTATCCAGGGACTCCTGGTTGGGACAAGAAGTTGGATTTCCTTTCTAGGAAGAGGCATCACTTTCATCAATCAATTGCATTTAACTCTCAACTTCGGGTCTCTTTAATGAGGACCTACTGTCCCGCTGAGATGTGTTTGAAGTGCATAGTTGAGAATGTTCACTTCAGTGTTTAATCATGTCTCAGTTGCCTCGTGTGGGACACAAATAAAGATGGCACCCACATCAAGCAGACGTTCTCGAATGTTAAATAATAGGATATATGAAAAGTGGCTAGTAAATGGTTTATAATAGGCCAGCTATTGCCATTGCGTTTCAATATGCTAATCCCAAAGATTAGAATAACACTACTTTGTGCCACTCAAGACTTAATTTGATGGAATTCTCTATGTTGGCATCTAGACAGTGGTGTTCTTTGGGCTTCTCAGCAGTGAAATGTATCAGGGGGCTGGGAGAAGGGGAGTTACGTGAAAAATGGAGTCCTGCTAAAGACAGATGAGTCAGGGCGCCAACATGCAGTGGGGCTCCTGGACATTCAGGAAAGGAGGGAGGGACCAAGGAGCCTGGGAGGCCGAGCTGTGGTGCGATGGAGCCAAGAGTCTCCCAAAGCCTGACAAGTTGGCACTGAAAGTTCTCCTCGTAGATGCCTAGACACAAGGAGGAGGGTTGCCTCTTTTTTTGTGAATTCCTGGTCTCCTGGTCCAAGCCAGTACCGGGCACTGGCTTCGGGGGTGGGCTCATTATGGCACTTTATCATCTTCTTTGATATTCTTTTCTTTCTTCATGAAACCTTAGACCACATTTTATTTTTAAATTTTATATATACATATAATTTTTCCTGATTGGGAATGTAATATGGGCTCCTTGTCAGGAGTTTGGAAAACATTAAAAAAAGAATTTAAAAAAATCTTATTTTACTTAAATTATCCTTAGTCTCATTACCCAGAAACAACCCTGTATGCCATTTTTATGTATTTCTTTCATCATTTACTTTTTACTTTTTTCCATATATAATGAGCCTCCACACAGTTTTCTCTTAATATATCCCCTTTTTCACTTACTATTACATTGGGAGCAGTTTTCTCTTGTCACTAAAACATCATTTTTGTTGTTTCATCATGTGAAACATTCATCTGTTAACCATCCCTCCTTTTGTGAAACCTTCAGTTCAGCCGCTCAGTCGTGTCCGACTCTTTGTAACCTCGTGGACTGCAGCACACCAGGCTTCCCTATCACCCACTCCTAGAGTTTGCTCAAACCCATGTCCATTGAGTCAATAATGCCATCCAACTATCTCATACTTTGTCATCTCCTCCTCCCGCCTTCAATCTTTCCCAGCATCAGGATCTTTTCCAGTGAGTCAACTCTTCTCATCAGGTGGCCAAAGTACTGGAGTTTCAGCTTCAGCATCAGTCCTTCCAATGAATAGTCAGGACTAATTTACTTTAAGATGGACTGGTTTGATATCCATGCAGTTCAAGAGACTCTCAAAAGTCTTCTCCAACACCACAGTTCAAAAGCATCAATTCTTCCCTGCTCAGCTTTCTGGCCCGCCAGGCTCCTCTGCCCTTGGAATTCTCCAGGCAAGAATACTGGAGTGGGTTGCCATGCCCTTCCCCAGGGGATCTTCCACATCCAGAGATCAAACCTGGGTCTCCTGCATTGCAGGCAGATTCTTTACCATCTGAGCCACCAGGGAAGGCCCCAAATATTTACTTATTCTTGTTAAAAAATAGATGAGGGAACATTAATCCCCTCCATCCTGAATTTGCATGTTAAGCATACAAAATAATAACACTAGTTTGTGACACTGGTTTTGTAACTTTTTAACATGGTTCAGTCTGTCAGTGTCAGAAATTATCTGAATTTTCCATGGAGTTCACAGCCTTAGGCCCAGTCAAGGGTTCAGTTAATAGCTGATGGCATTTGAACTTACACAGAGCAAGCATATGGTGGAATCCCCTTTAAATAGCCACTGAGTACTGTTTTGGAAAATTGAATTTACCTTTGAGGAAAATAATGCTTCCCGTTTCAAGCTTTAACCGCAGTCACTGGAGGATGGAAGCCTTACGACCTGGTTGCCTCTGGGATCCTCTGAGCTGTGCTGTTTAGTCCCTCCTAATGGCCAGTCCTCGGGATGAGGCACCATCATGTCAGCAGGCGCTGAGCGCCCAGGTGGGAAGCTGGCAGACTCTCAGATACCTGAGCCAGTTTCCGTGCTGACCTTGGGAAATCTGCTTCAGCTCCACCTCAGCCTGGCTTCCCTGCCTCGGTTATGGTACCACCCTGCTGCTGACACTCCAGGGATGGAAAAGTTCTCAGGGGAGGCAGCTCAGCTCCAAACATGGGACGAATGGATGAAATGCTGTGATGTGTGCCGGACTTCTTGAAACACTGGCCAATCTTGTTACAAACACTTAATATTTTAGTTGGTGTCCGTGATTTGATAACTGAAGCCCACAAAGCTTTTGTAGGCATGGAGGATGGAAGCAAGGGTGATGGCCACCATTTATAACCTTGAAGATGATGGCGCAGAAACTGGGAGAGTCTGGACAAGGAATTTGCCATCATCAGGGGATGTCCTGAAAGGGGTCTGTCCCGTCTGTCACCTTGAGTCTCCTTTTCACAAGGAGCTGCTCCTTAATCCAAGACCTAGAACAATTTCTCTACTCCGGAGTTGTTGGACAGCTCCTTTCTCTGTGGCTCACAGAAGCTGACCTAGAGGATCCAACCCTCTTCTTTTCCTCGATTCTCATGAATCAGAAAACCCTGGCAGGCCATGAAGGTGTGAAATACTGAGTCTATTCTGTCTTGACGTAATAACAATATACCGTAAAGCTTTTAAGAATTAATTTCTCCTATATACTTAAAAAATTAATTTGGTTAGTATTTACTAAAACCCAAAGACAAACCTGGTGGCTCAGACTGTAAAGAATCTGCCAGCAGTGCAGGAGACACAGGTTCAATCCCTGGGTCAGGAAGATCCCCTGGAGAAGGGAATGGCAACCCAGTCCAGTATTCTTGCTTAGGAAATCCCATGGGCAGAGAAGCCTGGTGGGCCCCAGTCTTTGGAGTTGAAAAGAGTCAGACATGGCTGAGCCAACTAACACTTCCACTTTCAATGGCAAACAAGTCAACTTACGTTATAGGCAGAATTATGCCTTCTTACACACACATTCAGAGGATGGGATGGTTGATGGCATCACCAACTCAATGGACATGTATTTGAGCAAACTCTGGGAGATAGTGAAGGACAGGGAAGTCTGGTGCGCCGCAGTCCATGGAGCCACAAAGAGTCCAACACAACTGAGTGAATGAACAGCAACACACACAAGCTTGTATGCTGGAGTCCTGATCCCCCAGACCCCAGAATGTGACTCCTTGGAGCTGGGGTCTCTAGCATGGGCCCTGGTCCAACCTGACGGTTGTCCTTATAAGAAAGACAGCTGTGTGAGGACACAGGGAGAGGATGACCATCTACAGGGCAGGGAGTGAGGTCTCAGAAGGAACCACGTGCTGATTTACACCTATTAAAATTTGCATTGCGTAAGTGTATAGTCTCTTTTTCTTTCATCAGACGCAGAACTGAGTTCTCCTGAGATTTAACCTGGTTGTTACTCTGAAGCCTAGTGAAGAGGTGGGTGGGATTCCTCTTGAGAAGTGTGCTTGTGTCTGGCCCAGGACACATGTACAGTGCTCTCAAAGGCTCAAACTGCACTCACATCCAAAACATGAAAGGTTAAACTCGTGCTTCCATGTGTGTTTTTTAATTTTATTAGAGAATGGTTGCTTTACAAGGCTATGTTATTTTCTGACGCACAGGATAGCGATTCAGCCATATGTTTACAAAACCACAAGCAGCTTTCCATCTGGCCCAGAGCAAAGGCCCAAGTCCTTAGTACGGTCTATAAGACCCCATGTCCTCTGCCGGCACTACATTCTCCTTTCACCATGATCTGATTTCATTTCCTGCCATCCTCCTTGTCAACGCTGTGCTCTGATCACAATGGGCCTCTGGCTGTTTCTCAAACTGACCCATCACTTTCCTATCTTAGGGCCCCTGTTCTGCCGTTCCCTCTGCCTACAGTGCTGTGTCCCCAGTTCTCATTATTCACTCCCTTACTTCCTTTGAAGTGTTAATCGCTCAGTCGTGTCCGACTCTTTGCGACCCCATGGACTCTAGCCCGCCAGGCTCCTCTGTCCTTGGGATTCTCCAGGCAAGTACACTGGAGTGGGTTGCCATTTCCTTCTCCAGAGGCTCTTCCCCACTCAGGGATCGAACCCAGGCCCCCCACATGGCAGGCAGATTCTTTACTACCTGAGCCACCAGGGAAGACCTTGCATGCATGAGTACTAAGTTGCTTCAGTCGTGTCGACTCTGTAACCCTATGGACTAGCCTGACAGGCTCCTCTGTCTATGGGATTCTCCAGGCAAGAATACTGGAGTGGGTTGCTGTGCCTTCCTCCAGGAGATCTTCCTGACCCAGGATGGAGCCCACATCTCTTATGACTCCTGCATTGGCAGGTGGGTCCTTCCATTAGCACCACCTGGGAAGCCCCAGGGAAGCTCTTGGGTCACTTAAATATCCTCTTATTGACAAGATTTCCCCCCAGTCACTATACCTAAACATCAACTCCAAGAACACTCCTGCATCACTCAGCACTTTACCCAACTTTGTTGTTTTAAAAAAAAATTTTTGCAGACCATTTTATAAAGTCTTTATTAAATTTTTAAAACTATTGCTGCTGTTTTATATTTTGGTTTTTTGGCTGCGAGGCGTGTGCGATCCTTGTTGCTTGACCAGGGATTGAACACTCACCCTCTGCCTTGGAAGGCAAAGTCTTAACCACTGGACCATCAGAGAAGGCCCCTAACTTTGTTTTTTTTGACAGTATTTACCCTACCTGATCTATTACTCTCTGTAGTCTGTCTCTCCCTACTAGAATGTTGTGTCCACTCAGAGAGAGTTTTACATGTTAGGTTGATGCTGGCATTAGCACACCATTGAATCAAACTGAATGAATGAATGAGTAAAAAGACAGGCTAATTCCAAAGGATGTGGAAATTTTGCAAAAAAATTAAAGAGAGACAGATGAACTGGCAAGAGTATGAACCGTATAATTAAAGGAAGAAAAACTAAATATATGAGACACATTGCCCCTCAACAAATTCTACGAGGATAAAAGAACTGCACAATGTCTTCATCTGTGACATACTTACAAAAGTATACCTTTGCATGATCTCTTAAAATGCAACTTTTTAAATTTTTTTCGCACTGAGTAATGGAAGGGATACTTTGTCCATGGAATTCTCCAGCCAAGTATACTGGAATGGGGAGCCATTCCCTTCTTCAGGGGATCTTTCCAACCCAAGGATCAAATCTGGGTCTCCTGCATTGCAGACAGTTCCCTTATTGTCTGAGCTACCTGGGAAGCTCTTGAAAATCAATGAATACAGCAAAACCAGCTCATTAAGCTATGAAATGTGGATTCTCACAAAGGTAGGATTGTCAGATTTAGCAAACAGAAGAACAGGATGTCCAGTTAAAACTGAGCTTCAGAAAAACAAGCTACCATGTCTTTTTGTAAGTATGGCTCAGGCAATACGAAAACATGCCACAAACAAGATGTTTGCTGTTTGCTGGAATTCAAAGGAATCTGGGGTGCTATATTTGATCAGGACGCCCTCCAAATCACCCATGCCATCATGAGACCTAAAGGCTGAGATGCCCCATCTGTGCTGAGCTTTCTACGTTCAGTCCCCCCAGCAATCATTGGAGAGACACCATTTGACACCGCTCCATCTTGCTATGGGCTTCCCAGGTGGCGCTAGTGGTAAACAGCTCGCCTGCCAATGCAGGAGACACAAGAGACGCAGGTTCGATCCCTGGGTCAGGAAGATCCCCAGGAGGAGGGCATGGCAACCCACTCCAGTGTTCTGGCCTGGTGAATCCTATAGACAGAGGAGCCTGGTGGGCTACAGTCCAGGGGTCACAAAGAGTCAGATGTGACTGAAGTGGCTTAGCACGCATGCACACACCTTGCTATAAAGAAGAGCTAGACAGTAGTTCTCATTTAAGGATGGGTTTTCCAAATTGAGGTGAAAAAAAGCAAAAACAAAAAAATTGAAGGACGATGATTCAAGTGTGGATTTTAACAAGTCATTCTAATCTCAATGAGGCCCCCAGTGATCCAGGAATGTGCGTTCAAAGCAACAGGTCCAAGTGAAAGATAAACAGGCGAGAACTCTCCCCAAGCCCCCCAAACCCTGTAACACACGGGGCAGCTCCTACTCTCATCAAAGCCCAGATGTTTAAACTAGGGGTGAGAGGAGGCTGAAGAGGCGCCACCCTGTTCCCTGACAGCCCGCGTTTGGTCTTGCCCTTTGGTCCTGCGTGTCACTGTCTCCGCTGTAAGCCGCGCAGGCTCCCCCTATCAGGAGACTTTCTCGCAGAACAAAGACAGCCATCACAGTGCTCCTACATCAGCCTCCTAACTCCCTTTGATCCTTCGCTGTCACCGCTGTCTAAAGGGGAAAGTCGCCTCTGGTTCTGAGTGTGAGCCCGGACCCTTGGGGAGAGGCGAGCGTTGGGGTGCTGCCCACAGGAGCCAGGCCTGCAGGGGGCAGGGGCAACCCCTGCAAGGTTTGCTCTCGGCCAGTAGGGAGCAGGGCCATGGCTGAGCAGGGACCCCTGTTTTCTGCTTGGATGTTCTTTATGAGAGAGCCAGACGTTGCTCCTGGGCCACTGCCCAGCACATGGTGTGAAAACGACAGTAAGTCCCAGCAGTGAATGAGTGTTGTGTTGTTTTACTACCTGGTTGTATCCATTCTCAAACCTGCCTGTTTCCCTTCCAAATAACCATACGCTGTGTTCTTCTCCAGCATGTGTGACTCTTAAGACTCAAACCAGTGTTTTTCAAAAGGGTGGCACCTGGACGTGCAGCATTCGCATAGATTCTACGCAAATTTTTGCACTTGATAGAAACAGACACATTTTTGGACTTTATTCCAGAACCCAAAATTATGGAGGTGGAATCAGGAAATCCAAGGGAAACGAGCATTCCGAGTGATTCTGACACAGCCAGTGTTTGACAGCCACTGACACCACTGGATTAAGATAAAAATAAGAAAAACATGAAAGGAGAGCAGGTTGGCAGGAAAGATAAACACATCAGGCCACGACCCCTCGGGAACTGTCAGTTCAGTTCAGGTGCTCAGTCGTGTCCGACTCTTCATGACCCCATGAACTGCAGCACGCCAGGCCTCCCTGTCCATCACCAACTCCCAGGGCTTATTCAGACTCATGTCATCAAGTTGGTGATGCCATCCAACCATCTCATTCTCTGTCGTCCCCGTCTCCTCCCACCTTCAATCCTTCCCAGGTCTTTTCCAATGAGTCAGTTCTTCACATCATGTGGCCAAAGTACTGGAGTTTCAGCTTCAGCATCAGTCCTTCCAATGAATATTCAGGACTGATTTCCTCTAGGATGGACTGGTTGGATCTCCTTGCAGTCCAAGAGACTCTTAAGAGTCTTCTTCAACACAGTTCAAAAGCATCAATTCTTGGGCACTCAGCCTTCTTTATAGTCCATCTTTCACATCCATACACGATTACTGGAAAAACCATAGCTTTGACTAGACGGACCTTTGCTGACAAAGTAATGTCTCTGGTTTTTAATATGCTGTCTAGGGTGGTCCTACTTTTCCTTCCAAGGAGCAAACGTCTTTTAATTTCATGGCTGCAATCACCATCTACAGTGATTTTGGAGCCCAGGAAAAGAAAGTCTGACACTGTTTCCACTGTTTCCCCATCTATTTCCCATGAAGTGATGGGAGCGGATGCCATGTTCTTAGTTTTCTGAATGTTGCACTTTAAGCCAATTTTTTCACTCTCCTCTTTCACTTTCATCAAGAGGCTTTTTAGTTCCTCTTCACTTTCTGCCATAAGGGTGGTGTCATCTGCATATCTGAGGTTATTGGTATTTCTCCCAGCAATCTTGATTCCAGCTTGTGCTTCTTCCACCCCAGCATTTCTCATGATGTACTCTGCATGTAAGTTAAATAAGCAGGGTGATAATATACAGCCTTGATGTACTCCTTTTCCTATTTGGAACCAGTCTGTTGTTCCATGTCCAGTTTTGACTGTTGCTTCCTGACCTGCATACAGGTTTCTCAAGAGGCAGGTCAGGTGATCTGGTATTCCCATCTCTTTAAGAATTTTCCAGTTTATTGTGATCCACACAGTCAACAGCTTTGGCATAGTCAATAAAGCAGAAATAGATGTTTTTCTGGTACTCCCTTGCTTTTTCAATGATCCAGTGGATGTTGGCAATTTAATCTCTGGTTCCTCTGCCTTTTCTAAAACCAGCATGAACATCTGGAAGTTCATGGTTCACGTATTGCTGAAGGCTGGCTTGAAGAATTTTGAGCATTACTTTACTAGCATGTGAAATGAGTGCAATTGTGCGGTAGTTTGAGCATTCTTTGGCATTGCCTTTCTTTGGGATTGGAATGAAAACTGACCCTTTCCAGTCCTGTGGCCACTGCTGAGTTTTCTAAATTTGCTGGCATATTGAGTGCAGCACTTTCACAGCATCCTCTTTCAGGATTTGAAATAGCTCAACTAGAATTCCATCACCTCCACTAGCTTTGTTCGTAGTGATGCTTTCTAAGGCCCACTTGACTTCACATTCCAAGATGTCAGGCTCTAGGTGAGTGACCACACCATCATGATTATCTGGGTCATGAGGATCTTCTTTGTACAGTTCTTCTGTATATTCTTGCCACCTCTTCTTAATATCTTCTACTTCTGTTAGGTCCATACCATTTCTGTCCTTTATCGAGCTCATCTTTGCATGAAACGTTCCCTTGGTATCTCTAATTTTCTTGAAGCGATCTCTAGTCTTTCCCATTCTATTGTTTTCCTCTATTTCTTTGCACCGATTGCTGAGGAAAGCTTTCTTATCTCTCCTTGCTCTTCTTTGGAACTCTGCATTCAGACGGGAATATCTTTCCTTTTCTCCTTTGCTTTCACTTCTCTTCTTTTCACAGCTATTTGTAAGGTCTCCTCAGACAACCATTTTGCTTTGCTTTTTTGCATTTCTTTAATTAAAAAGAAATACATTTAAGTATTTTTTAAAGCCCAAAGGCTTTAAAATATTTTCAGAATATTTTTAAACTTTTAAAAAATGATTTCCTCATTTTCTAATTGGATTTTTAGCATTCGTTTCTTTATTTAGCTGCACTGGATCTTAGCTGCAGCACCCAGGATCTTCTGTCTTCCTTGCGGCAGGCAGGATCTTTAGTTGCAGCTTGCGAACTTGTTAGTTGAGGCATGTGGGATCTAATTCCCGTACCAGGGGTCAAACCCAGGCCCCCCCACCCCCGCATTGAGAGCTTGGAGTCTTGACCACTGGACCACCATGGAAGTTCCTGATTATAACTACCACAGTGTAATTATTCTTAAAAGGAGAAGGTAGGTCCTGAAATGGGGATCAAGTTATTTAAGAAATTGTGAAGCCTTGAGGCAAATAGATTTCTGTGGCCTCATGAGCTCTCTAAAATAACATGCACACGTTTTGCACGTGCCCAGTGCACTTTTGGTGGAAGGAATCCCAGGACCCAGAAAGGTAGACCCAGTGTCCTACAGAGATGGGCAGTGGAGAAGTACACTCGTGTGTTTTGGCCTAGGTACTGTGTGGGTTGCTTCACGGAGTTTATGCAAAAATGAAGGGCCATGCATTTAGGTAGAATAACTCTTATTGCCTGCATTTTACAGATGGACAAAATGAAGGTCAGGTGAAGTC
Source organism: Antilocapra americana (assembly GCA_007570785.1). Lineage (NCBI taxonomy): Eukaryota > Metazoa > Chordata > Mammalia > Artiodactyla > Antilocapridae > Antilocapra > Antilocapra americana. The sequence continues at coordinate 161,778 of ML663587.1, forward strand.
AGTCTGCTGAAGACTGTGCTTTTACTTACATCGTACACCTGGAATTGTTAGTGCAGCTCATGTTCTCTCAAAATACTGTTAAAATTCAAATATATTGTAGCTGTAGGGGAAAGTTCCTAATGCTATAAATGTAAAATGTAGAGAAGTGGATTTTATCTAGTAGTGTTGATAGAAAAATGGAGAATCTTGATTCAATAAATCAACTTCAGTTTGAATGAAGCTCATCCATGACATGTTTCTTAACTTGGCGCTGGGTTCAGTTCTGCCTCAGTGTTTTACAGAAGTGGTTTGGAAGCGAATGTATACATAATATCCTTTAATCACATGTGGTTTGGTATTTGTTCAGCTTTATTGAAGTAAAAATTGATGACACCTACAGGCTGCTATATTTAAAATAGATAACCAACAAGGTCCCACTGAATAGCACTGGGAACTCTACTCAATGTCACGTGGCAGCCTGGATGGAAGGGGACTGTGGGGAAGAATGATACATGTATATGTATGCTAAGTCCCTTTGCTGTCCCCGTGAAACTACCGCAACATTGTTAATCGGCTATACTCCAATATAAAATGAGAAGTTTAAAGAAATTGATATACAAAAAAAATGCACACATTTAGCATATGCATATTGATGAGTGTGGATGTAGGCGCACCCCCAGGCCGGGGGCCACCCACCTCCGTCCCCTCCACGCGTTCCCGTGTGACCTTTCCGGTTGTTTCCCTTTTTGAGACCGTTCAACACGAACTCTGTTCCCTTAACATATACGTGCTCTACATTTCATTGTTACCTATAGGTACTGCATTGTCAAACATCTCTAGAAAGCATTTGTCTTGCACAGTAGAACCTTCCTACCTGTTGAAAAGCAACTCCCCATTTCCACCTCTCTCCAGACCCTGGAAACCACCCTTCTACTCTCGGCTTCTCTGTTTGATTATTTTAGATTTCTCACACAAGTGGAATCAGGTAGTAGCTGTCTTCTGTGACCGGCTTATGTCACTGAGTATAATGCCCTCTGAGTTCATCTGTGTTGTTGTAACGGCAAGATTTCTTTCTCTTTGAAGGCTGAATAATATTCCATTGGGTGTACATACCGCATTTTCCTTGTCTATTCACCTGTTCATGGAAATTTGGGTTGTTTTCATGTCTTGGTTATTGTGAATAAAACTGCGATGACCATGGGGTGCATGGCATGGTAGATCTAGCATTTTTTAAGAGCTCTTTTAGTGAAATAGTAGATTAAACCAATAGTAATTTTTGAAAGGTAAGGATTAATAATGGTTTTGCACTTAAGGTAAAAAAAATCAGTCACACAAATAAAGAATCAGATCCTGGTTCATACGACCAACACCTAGCTGATATGGCTAATTTTAAGGTCACTGTGACTCACCCAAGTCACATGGATCTTAGAAAAACAGCACCCTGATCTTAGGCAGAGCTTTGAAATGAAAAAAAAAATTTTAGTTTTGAAATAATTGTAAATTTACAGGAAAATTTCAAAAATAGTGCTGAGTTCCTGTGTACCCCCCCTGATCAATGTCTCCCCTGGTCATGATAATTGTCAAGACTAAAGGACTAACTTTGATATGTTACTAACTAAGCTAGGGACTTTGTTCACTTTGAGCAGCTTTTCCACAAGTGTTTTTACTCTTATCCAAGATTTTGAAGTGCATTTAGTTGTTCTGTTTCCATAGTCATCTCCAGTCTGTGACAGTTCTCAACCCTTGCCTTGTTTTTCTTTCGTGAACTTGACACTTCTAAAGAATAATGGTCAAGTGCTGAATTTGAGTTTGTCTGACTTTTTTCATGATAATATTGATGTTATAGTTTTGGGGGCAATATGTCACATAGGTGCCGTGATTGTGTTCTGCTTAGTGTGTATGTCATATTAGGACCGCGTGATATTGGCAAGTCTCATTATTAAGTAAGTCAGCAAGATGACCACTTGGTGATGTGTTAATTCCATGTTATTCTACTGGAAAGGTGGTATTTTTTCCCTTTGTAATTAAAAAATATTTGAGGAGAGATAACACTAGAACTGTGCAATACCCTGCTCACTCATTTTGTCATTCATCAGGGAATCTTGCTTGCAGAGAATATTATTCTACTATTCTAGTGACGGATTTCTGTCTCCCTCATTTCTTCTTTGTTTATTGGAATTCTTCTGTTAGGGAACAGTTTTCTGTTCTTCATTTATTTATTCAGTCATTTATCCTTATTCACTTCACTCTGTCAGTATGGAATCATGAATGTCTGTTTTATACTTTCAGTGATAATCAAATGCTATCAGAATCTACTTTGTTTCCCAATTGTTTCTAGTTTCTTCTCTGGGAGATCTTTCTAGTTGGTTCCTGTGACCTTCTAACATAGACCAATCCTCTTTTTCCCCACTCTCTTGACAAGATAGTCTAGGTCTCTCTTGTAATTCTTAGGTAGACATTTGAATGTTGAGATCTCATGTGGATATAGGTGTTCAAGTTTTCAGTTTCATGTTTTAGGAAGGATATGGCGTTCATTTCAGATTTTCAGGTGGTAGCAAAGAGTATGGTATCAGGGTATGAAAATACCCCACCCTTGAGCTGTCTTGGTATCTTCTTTTGAGGTTTGCCTTCTGAATGGAAGGCTGTACCTGTCTAGGTGGAGTGGGAGAAGGGGAAATGACCAGGGGTCACTTTCTGGTCCCTTCACGTGACGTAAAGGTTGACAAAGCCTCACAGTAGAGAAGGGAAGAGTGTTTGCAGAAAGATAACAGTCAAACCCTTCTGCCCCGATAAGGTTACTGCAGTTTTGACTGCGGGCCCCAACCATTTTGGCACCAAGAACTGGTTTCATGGAAGACAATTTTTCCAAGGACTGGGGTGAGAAGGTGGTTGAGGATGATTCAAACGCATTACATTTATCATGCACTTACTTCCATTACTGTTATATCAGCTCCACCTCAGATCATCAAGCGTTAGATTCCGGAGGTGGGGACCTCTGCATTTTGAGGTGTGCCAACGAGTGAGGGCAGGAGCACAGGGTGGGGGCAGGGGCAGGGTGAGGAAACTTGCAGGGTAGAAAACCACTGCCCAAAAGCAACGGTCGAATCTGCCTTCTGGAGAGACAGCTCAGAAAACATGTCCATTTACAATACCAGGCTGGCTTCTGCCCCTGCCGGCAGATTCTCCTAGGGAGAAGAGCTTGATGGACTGAGCAACTCTCTTTTAAATATGCAGGAAATCATATCTGCTCGTATATTTGTCAGAATGTTTTCTGTTCTTGCATTAAATAAGTGAAAGCATTGTGGCAGGGGTGGAGGCAGGACTATCTAAAATTACTTCATGCTTTCTCAGAAACATAAAAAAGATACTTAAATTCTCCAACATAAAACTTATTTGTAGTGATTTTATTCATGTTTTCCAAATACAGTAAACTCCCGTTTATGGGGCATTCTATCAAACGGAAGCCTATTTACTGGTAGTTTAGTGCTCCTGTAGAACCCAAGCCAAGAAAAACAAAACAAAAATCAAACATGATTTTGTGGCTTGTCTTGTTATAAACCTGGATGTTCATAGCTAGAATGGATTGAGAAAAAAATTTCCCTATAATATCAGTGTTAAGTGTTTTCTCTTTGACTCTGATGTATTTAAAATTGATCATCTATGCACTCCCAGAATGTTTATTCAAATGAAACTTCCAGTCGCTCTACTCTGGAAATCTGAAATGTCATGCAACAAATATCTCTTCTTCAAGGGAGGGTTTGGATCTGTACGACTTCAAGAATGCAACTTCAACTCATTAATATTTCTTGGAAGAAATGGTTCTCTATCTATGAATCATCACACATACATCGAAATGATATCTTAGGCCTGAGGTACAGCCAACCCAATCCTTTGAAATTCATGAAGATCAAGTTCACGTGGCAAGTGTTTTTGCTTTTCAAAAATCTTCTCTGTGTAGTCCAGCAGGCTCGACTCAATATTCTATAATAACTTTCCCCCATATAAATACATGGGGAAAGAATCTGCAAAAGAGTGGGTGTATGCATGTGTGTAATTGAATCACTTTGCCGTACACTGGAAACTAACACAACCTTGGTTATCAACCATACTTTGATTAAAAAAATTTAAAAAGGAAAAAACCACACAAACCACCCCCCTTCTCTCCTATATATAAGAATTTCCTTATTTGATTATCAAAGACAGAGGTCATCCACTTGCCCTAATCAATAACTGGCAACCTTCAAGGTTAAGGTCACTTGCACATGATCTTTCCCAGCATTTATCAATGTATGTCCTCCTGAAGAGAAATGTCGTAGCTTGTCTGTGTGTCCTTAACGATATGGTCATTCCCAGCCCTCCATCTCTTAGCACTTGTCCCAAATCTTCCTACATTCTAGCCACGTTCATTTTTTAGTGTGGGTTTTTGTGTTTGTTTTTTTTTAGTTAACCTGATTTGTGCCTCCTCTGGAATGACTTCTTCTTCCCAATCACCTCCTGCCCACTTCCCCATCCAGTGTAACTGCTCTCTATTCTTCAGACCTCACCCTCAAAGCACAGCTCATCTGTTTGGTGAGAGTGCCATTCTCTGTTGCCATGGTGTCCTGTCCACACCTCCCTTGGAGAAACAGTGACACTTCATCATTACCATGTCCTGCCTGCCGTGAAGCCACTCCTGGCTGGGACTCCTGGCCCATTTGTGCCATAATTTTACGTTCTACCCTCCAGACTGAAACCCCAGCACCTGGAAGGCATGCAGAGGATGCTTGGTGGTTTTCATACCTGGATTATTAATGAACGGTGCTGGGACAACATTTTACCCAAAAATAGTCATGGAGTTGTGTGTCAGGTGTGTAAGAGAGTGGTGTCTTCACTCCTCTTCTACATGATTCTCTTTCTCCTTAAAAATATAGTCATTTACAATATTGTGTTTGTTAGTTTCAGGTGTATAGAAAAGTGATTCTAATATGTACATATGTATATGTGTGTGTGTATATACGTGTATATATGCATGTATACACACACACACACACACACACACATATACATATGCTTTTGAACTGTGGTGTTAGAGAAGACCCTTGAGAGTCCCTTGCACTTCAAGGAGATCCAACCAGTCAATCCTATAGGAAATCAGTCCTAAATATTCATTGGAAGGACTGGTGCTAAAGCTGAAGCTCCAGTACTTTGGTCACCTGATGCAAAGAACTGACTCACTGAAAAAGACCCTGATGCTGGGAAAGATTGAAGGTGGGAGGAGAAGGGAACGACAGAGGATGAGATGGCTGGATGGCATCACCGACTGCATGGACATGAGTTTGAGTAAACTCCGGGAGTTGGTGATGGACGAGGAGGCCTGGCATGCTGCAGTCAATGGGGTCACAAATAGACGACTGAGCAACTGAACTGAACTGATATATATGCTTTTTCAGATTCTTTTCCCTTATAGATCACTGTAATATATTGCCCGTAGTTCCCTGTGCTATGCAGTATGCCACTGTTGTTTATTTTATATACAATAGTGTGTATCTGTTAATCCCAAACTCCTAATTTATGCCACCTGCAGGCCTCACCCTGTGGTAGCCATGTCTGTGTGAGACCACTTCTCTTGTGTAGATAGGTTCATTTGTATCATTTATAAATCCCACATATAAGCAATATCATATGATACTCGTCTTGCTCTGTCTGACTTACTTCACTTGGTATGATCATGTCTAGGTCCATCCACGCTGATTCAAATGACAATCTTTTCTTACTAAAATATCAAATTTAGAATAAAATTAAAGGAATTCTACATTAATATCCATTTGCCCATAACCTCAATTCTACCACTGATGTTATTATGCACATCTTACCAAATATTTCTGTAATGACTTCTGTATCTGTTAATTCATCTTATTTCATTGATGCATTTAAAAATAAACTGCAGACATCAGTAATTCCCCCCAAATACTTCAGTGTGCTTATTACTAAGTAGAATTCCATATCTTTTTTCCCTATTGAGGCAAAATGTACATACAGTAACATGTATAAGTAGTATTGGTACTTTCTTTGTTTAAAAAAATACACAAAATGCTGAAAAAGAGTGGATATATGTCTATGTGTATGTATAAGTGAATTATTTTGCTGAACACCTAAAACTAGCACAACATTGTAAATCAACTCTTGCCTAATATAAAATAAAAATTAAAGAAGAACAAATGCAGACACTTATGACACAGAACATTACCAACCAAATGCAGAACATTCCTGTCACCCTGTAAAGTTCCTTCACACTCTCCCCGTCATGTCTACCCTTCCACCCAAGGTAACCACAGTTCTGGTCGCTTTTGCCATCACAGACTAGCTCTGCACTGTAGGACTTCACGTAAATGAAATCATACAGCGTGCTGTTATTTGCGTGGCTCTTTTCACTCAGCCCAACATTTCTGAGGTTCTCCCATCGTGTTGGTGTGTTGGTCTCCTCTGCCTCTTCACTAGTGAGCTTGTTCCATCGTGTGACTGTCCCTCAGACGTTGCCTGTTCTCCTCCTGATGGTCCCCTGTGCCATCTCCAGGCTTTGGATAATATTATGAATAAAGATGCTGTGACCTTTTTTTTGAAATTTTTATTAAATAAAAAGTCACTTCTTTTGGTGAATTACCAAGAATTTCTATGTTTGGGGTAGATATATATTTAAATTTATGAGAAGTTGTCAGACTTTCAAAGTGATTGTACCATTTTCTACTCTCATCAACAGTGGTTAGGAACTTCAGTTGCTCTGTAGTCCCATCAGCACTTAGTATTGTCAGATTATTAATTTTACCCATTCTAATGGGTGTACATTTCACCTTTTAAATGCCTAAAATCCATCACCAGACTAAATCAGTGTCTAGAAAGTCCACATTTCCACATATACATGTAATTTAAAATTTTTGTTTCCATTTTAAGTAATTTTATTACCCAATTATTTTCTTCAGGAGAACAGTTTTTATAATGACAAACTCATTATTAACTAGATATTTTGACAATGTCATACAAATTACTGTGAATAATTAAGTATAAAACCTAGAAATGGTGCATGGCACCCAAGAGAAGCAGAATTCATAGCAAGATCTGGGAGAATTGCTGCAAATTGTTGTACATATAATGGCTTTACTGCATCACTGTATACAGATGAGCAATGGGAGAAGTAGCATTCTTTGTCTCAGGACTGACAAAATGTGGGCTTTGGAGCCCAAGTACCTGATTGGTTCTTGTTCATCCTGCTTATTTATACTTCTTATTCGTCCTACTTCTATGACTACTTCATATTCACCCTATGTACACTTTATTTACTACTGTTCTGCTGTTGTTGTTCAGTCACTAAGTCCCATCCAACTCTTTGTGACCCCGTGGACTGCAGCATTCCAGGCGCCCCTGTCCTCCACTGTCTCCGAAGTTTGCTCAGATTCATGTCCATTGAGTTGGTGATGCTATCCAACCATCTCATTCTCTGTACTACTGTATATACTACTTCTTATTCATACTACTTCTATAACTCTGAAAAAGTTGCTTATCAGAAACCATTGCTTCTGGTTCTCCATCTGTAAAATAAGAATACCAGTAGTACCTCCTCATAGGATTCTTGTGAGGGCTAAATGAATTACTGCATGTAAAACAAGACCTCACATATTCTTTGGCTTTGGTGGATGCTGTGCCGTGCCCCACAGATCCTGGTGGGACTCCCTTCCTTCAGCTGCCAGGAGCATTGCTTCCAGAAATGAAGTAGCTCAAATCTCCCAGCAATTGCCCTTGATTAAAGGATGCTGCCCGCTCCAGGGCACTTGATCTCCATGAGGGCAGCCCACATCCAATGGTTGGTCCATGTCGGGGCATGAACACCTGGCTAGCTTGCCTCTGTTTGGAGAATCTCTTAAATGCCACCCAGCTCCAGAGTTCACCTATCATCCATATTCCTTTTATTCCATCCTTACTTCTACTGCTTTAGTTCATTCCCCAATCAGCTGTTGCCAAGATTAATATAAAAGCATCATAGCTCCTTTCCTTGTATCCAGGTCCAGCCCCTTCTAATCCGTATTCATCTCTTTTGCTGAAATAATCTTCTCTGAAATGCCAATCTAATCATGTCACCTTCCTGCTTGAAATCATTTAATGGATTCTTATTGCCTTGAGAACAGAATTCAGAATTTCTCAGCACAGAATAGGAAACTGTCAAGATGTAGTCAATGTCTATCTATGTAGGTTTAAATCTTACCTCTCCCTTACCAATTCTTCAGCACCACAATTCAAAAGCATCAAGAGCATCTTGAGAGTCACTTGGACAGCAAGGAGATCAATCCAGTCAACCCTAAAGGAAATCAACAATGAATATTCATTGGAAGGACTGATGCTGAAACTGAAGCTTCAATAGTTTGGCCACCTGATATGAAGAGCCAACTCGTTGGAAAAGACCCTTATTCTGGGAAGGATCAAAGGCAGAAGGAGAAGAGGGTGGCAGAGGATGCAGTGGTTAGATAGCATCACTGACTCAATGGACCTGAGTTTGAACAAATTCCCTGAGATAGTGAAGGACAGAGAAGCCTGTTGTTCTGCAGTCCATGGGGTCACAAAGAGTGGGATATGATTTAGTGACTGAACAACAGTAAAACTATTGTTTATTTCTGAACCATTCTTGAAGCTACAGGTTTCAGTGTGACTTAACATCAGTTCCTTTGCTATGATGATGACATTAAAGTCTTAAATTCAGGGCTGTATTTTTCCTGAAGTTGTGTTCACCATTACAACTCTTTTTCCAATAGGGATCTGGTAGCCTATAGTATATTTACATTGAGTTAAAGGAGAGGAAAAGGGTTATAGGAATGATATTCAAGCTTTCCCCCCAAGTGCCTTTTCTGTCTTTTTTTATGGGAAACAGTGTGAAGGAGAGAAATGTGACTAATGAATTTCTACCTGTGTGCTCATAAAGATTTATATTCCGGCTGAATGCTATTACTGACCAATCAAATTGCTCAGCTACTCCCACCCATTTCATGAAAGTTAATAAGATCCCCACTGCAGCACTGGTGCAAAAATAAAAACTGATTTATGGAGAAGGTTGATTTTTTGGTGCCAGCCACTCAGCTCTATTTTCCTGATATATATGGGGAGGATGGGTGAAGACTATTAACACACTGTAACCCTAAGAGCATCTCAACACCTATCTGCTGTGAGGTCCCAGTGCAGTTGCGTTGCTATCCTGTTCCTGGTACCTACAGTATTAAAAATAAATGTGATCTCAGATAAGGCCAGGGACATGGCCAACTAGTAGTTTAATGCTGAGCAATTCAACTAATATTTCTAAGTTTAAGCTTTGAATGTGAGTCTTTTATTTACACAGAGATTTTTTTTTTTAAGGGCAGCCAAAGAAATAAAAATCATACAGATGAAAAATCAGGCAGATGGAAAGAAGTAAACTTATTCTTTGCAGGTGATATGATCATTTTTGTACCAAATAGTCAAGAATTTTCAAGTGAATCCAGTTTGTAAGGTCATAAAGTATAGTGTTGATATTCAAAATCAATTGTATTTCTGTAATAACAGCAAACAATTGGATGACAAAAATGCTATTTGCAATAGCATTAAAAAGATGAAGTAGCTAGAGATAAATGTAACCTAGTAAGTGCAAAATCTGTGCCATCTAAATTATAAAACGTTGCTGAGAAATAATAAAAAGACCTAAGTTAATGAAGAGAAAGACACTACTGATGAAAGACTCAACATTGTTAAGATGTCAACCTTACCCAAACTGATCTTAAGATACAATTCCATTCCAAACCCCAACAGGTTTATTTGTAGAAACTGGCAAAGCTCGTTCTAAAATTTATTCAGAAATGAAAGAACCTAGAATGCCAAAATAATTTTGAAGAAAAAACAAAAAAGAAAGTTAGAGAAGACTTTGTGATTTACAAGCTCACTAAGAAGCTACACCATCAAAACCAGAACTGGTGCTAAGGACAGATGTAGACGGGGTTCCCTGGCAGTTCGCTGGTCAGGGGTCAGTGTGTACATGACTGGGGCCCTGGTTCAATCCCTGGTTGGGGAACTGCAATCTTGCAAGCTGTGAGGTTCAGTAAAAAAAAAAAAAGAAAGAAAGAAAGACAGCCATATAAATCAATGAAACCAAACAGAGAGACCAGAAATAGATCCACATGTATATAAGGCCAAACGAATTTCAACAAAGATGTCAAGGTCATCAATGTGGAGAAAATAGAGATAAAAGTGAATTCCAAGTGGGACCTTCAGCATTGAGAAGGTCGTAGTGAGAAAGAACACAGCATCTTCTCAGAGGAATGAGTGAAACAGCACGACACAAGCATAAATGAATCCAAAGTTGGGTATAGGGAGTAAGGGGCTTAACAAACAGGTGTGTGAATGTCTCTGGATGCTTCCAGTCCCAGCAAGGTACTAGATCTATACAATAACCATTCATAAATATAATTTTTCAGTGCCTGTGCAGCAGCCGTGAGAATAAATCCTTCATTTTCTCTCACATTTATGTCCCTTAATAAAACCTTTGCTTCTCAGAGTACACAAACTACACCAGCTCCAAAAGCTCCCTCCAGGGGAACAGTTTGAAAAAGGAAAGCAGTGAGAGAGTGATTAAAATAGAGGAACCACAACTTCCACTTCCTATGCTGAGCCATAGATGGTAAGGGGTGTTAACTTAGAAGAAGACAAAGACAAAGATAGAATATTGTATTACTCAGCGTTTTCCAGAGAAACAGAGTCAATAATATGGATGGAGCTTTTTATCTATAGATGGGTATGGATACATGCCCACAGATTTCTTATAAAGGAATGAGTTACAGGATTATGGAGGCTGACAGATCTCAAGAACTTCATGTGAGTGTACAAGCTGGCGACCCAGGATGGCATCTAAAGCAGTAAAGAGCTGAAACAATAGCTCTTTGATTTCCTCTGCCTAAGGTTTCCCCTTTTCTGATCCCACCTTCTGTTATTCTGATAAGTCCTGTCTAAAGGCAGGAAAGAGCTGAAGTCCTTGTTCAATGGCAGACAGGCAGGAGAAATTCTCTCTTACTTGACAGTGTAGGGAGGACTAAAAGGGTCCACTTTCAGGCCCTCCGCTGACTGAGTGAAGCCCACCCACGCTGGGAGAGCAATCTGCTTTTCTCAGTCCCACCATTCAAATATTAATCACACCCTGGACACCCTCACAGACACACTCAGAATAATGTTTGCCCAAATGCCTGGGCAACCATGATCCAGTCACACTGACCCCTGAAAGTAGCCATCCCGGATGTTTTGGGTTATGTGCTGCTGCTATGTCGTTAGAGGCCAAGTCATGTCCAACACTCCTGCATCCCTAAGGACTGTAGCCCACCAGGACCTTCCGTCCATGGAATTCTTCGGGCAAGAATACTGGAGTGGGTTGCCATTTCCTTCTTCAGGGGTCTTCCTGACTCAGGAATCCAATCCACATCTCCTGCATTAGCCTGCCTTTAGACAGGACTTATCAGAATAACAGAAGGTGGGATCAGAAGCAGATTCTTTATTGGGTTATGGGTACTGACCTTATATTCTAAAATAGGGTTCAGTGAGTGAACCATTTAGCATGAGAGTTATTTTCACATTCTCCAGCTCTATGTATAGATTTTACACAGGGAGCAAAAAGGAAAACTAAATATTCTTATTGTTTGATGTTTAAGTGAAAAGAACTATTGTACCTCCAGAAAGGACTTCAGTCCCCACCCCAAGCCCCAGGGAGGAGGAAGGGAGATTCTGGACCCATACTGGGGTCTTATGATCACAGGAACACCTGGTGAGTGAGCCAAAGACGAGGTCACCCATGAAGGGGAAAGAGGAAATGATCATTTTATGAGATTTTGTACATTTTACAGCTTCATTAGCCTCCTGCTTCACCCACCTCCAAAGTTTAATCACCCTTCCTGGGTAAGAAGTTATGTTTGTTTTCATGAGAACTTCTTTTGTCTCTGCTGATTTCCTGGGACTAGATGGTGACAGTAGACCCATAAAATATTGAATTCTGTGGGCTTTACTTTCCTAGGATTATCGAAATACTTCTCTCCTTCAAGGCCAATTTTGAGTCTGACATCTAGGAAACCTCTCAACAACTATAGACCTGTCTACCTGGTAAGGAAGGTCAAGTCTTCTAGAACTTGTGATCTGCTCATTTCACCTTGATGCTTGATTTTAAAAGTCTTCAGTTTCTCCAACGTTTCTTATGGTTCAGTAGTTCCAAACAGACAGAAAAGGTCTCAAAATAGTTTAGCTTTTGAAACCTCACTCCCTGTGCCTGCATTTCTCCTGTATCTCATCCGTCCTTCTCCATATCCCACACATGGAATTAAAATCCTGATCATAAGGATGAAAGAGGACATGGGACTACCCTGTGGATGCCACAAGAATCAGCTTCAAGATGGGTCCTCTTTTTTCTGTTGACTCCAGTCCAAATCAGCAGGAGGATCCTGCCCTGGTCTTTCAAGCGGTCCCACCCATCTCTCATGCATTCCCTGCTTATCTTATTACAGTTCAGACCAGATCGTTTTATGCTCTTGATTAAAACTTTAGAAGCTTTATCCCATCAGTTTTAGGACAAAATCCAAGCATTCTAGTCTGGCCTATAGGGGTCTGCATAATCTAACCTCTTATCTTCACCAGTGAACTTAACCCTCCTACTGAAGGGGGAGAAAACTCATCGCTCAGTCATGTCTGACTCTTCTGCAACTCCATGGACTGTAGCCCACCAGGCTTCTCTGTCCACTGGGTTCTCCAGGCAAGAGTACAGGAGCAGGTAGCCATGACCTCCTCCAGGGGATCTTGCCAACCCAGGGATTGAACCCGGGTCTCCTTCATTGCAGGTGTTTTTTGTTTTTGTTTTTTTTTAACCATCTAAGCCACCGAAGTTCAGTTCAGTTCAATTGCTCAGTCGTGTCCGACTCTTTGCGACCCCACGGACTGCAGCACACCTCCGTGTCCATCACCAACTCCCGGAGCCCGCTCAAACTCACGCCCATCGAGTCAGTGATGCCCTCCAACCATCTCATCCTCTGTCAGCCCCTTCTCCTCCCACCTTCAATCTTTCCCAGAGTCAGGGTATTTTCAAATGAGTCAGTTCTTCGCATCAGGTGGCCAAAGTATTGGAGCTTCAGCTTCAGTGTCAGTCCTTCCAATGAATGTTCAGGACTGATTTCCTTTAGGATGGACTGACTGGATCTCCTTGCAGTCCAAGGGACTCTCAGGAGTCTTCTCCAACACCACAGTTCAAAAACATCAATTCTAAGGCACTCAGCTTTCTTTATAGTACAACTCTTACATCCATACATGACTACTGGAAAAGCCACAGCCTTGACTAAATGGATCTTTGTTGGCAAAGTAATGTCTCTGCTTTTTAATATGCTGTCTAGGTTGGTAATAACTTTTCTTCCAAGGAGTAAGTGTCTTTTAATTTCATGGCTGCAGTCACCATCCACAGTGATTTTAGAGCCTAAAAAAATAGTTTCCCCATCTATTTGCCATGAAGTGATGGGACCAGATGCTATTATCTTAGTTTTCTGAATGCTGAGTTTCAAGCCAACTTTTTCACTCTCCTCTTTCACTTTCATCAAGAGGCTCTTTAGTTCTTCTTCACTTTCTCCCATAAGGGTGGTGTCATCTGCATGTCTGAGGTTATTGATATTTTTCCCAGCAATCTTGATTCCAGCTTGTGCTTTATCCAGCCCAGCATTTCTCATAATGTACTCTGCATATAAGTTAAATAAGCAGGGTGACAATATACAGCCTTGACGTACTCCTTTCCCTATCTGGAACCAGTCTGTTGTTCCATGTCTAGTTCTAACTGTTGCTTCCTGACCCACATACACCACCAAAAAGCCACCAAAATCCTCCTTCAATTTCTTAGAAAAGCCAGGCTTCTCACTCTTTGATTTCCTCTGCTTAAGGTTTCCCCTTTCCTGATCCCCCTTTTGTTTACTTATTCTGATAACCCTAAATGTTTTTTTCATCCATATCAGGGAAACCTCTGTGATCCTTCAGACTGGTTATATATCTCTGTTATAAGCTCTACCTATATCTTGTGCCTTTTCTAACAGATCAGAATGTGCTTAACTACTTACTCATAATGTATTTCTTCTGCTAATATTAATATTCATAATCTATTCCTTTATAGCCATTCCCTTCTCTATAATCTATTCCTACTAAAAGGCTAGCCACTCCAGTATTCTGGCATAGAGAATTCCACAGACTGTATATTCCATGGGGTTGCAAAGAGTTGGACACGACTGAGCGACTTACACACAGACACAGACACAGACACAGACACACACACACACACACACACACACACACACACACACTATTAATCAGTGGCTCAGGGGAGGAGCTGCCACATTCCAAGCAGAGGGGATAGCAACTTGAGTAGAACACTGGAGTGCTCTGAGTCCTCTGTAGCAATTGTGAGCAAGCAATGGCTCACTCCTAAGGAGAAATCAATGACAAACTCAAGACAGCATATTAAAAAGCAAAGACACCATTTTGCTAAAAAGGTCCATCTAGTCAAAGCTATGGTTTTTCCATTAGTCATGTACTGGAAAATGTGAAAGTTGGACCATAAAAAAAGCTGAGAGCCAAAGAATTGATTCTTTCAAATTATGGTACTGGAGAAGACCGTTGAGAGTCCCTTGGACAGCAAGGAGATAAAACCAGTCAAAGCTAAAAGAATCAACCTTGAATATTCATTGGAAGGACTGATGCTGATGCTGAAGCTCCAATACTTTGATCACCTGATGCAAAGAGCCAACTCATTGGAAAAGACCCTGATGCTAGGAAAGACTTAGGGCAGGAGAAGAAAGGGGTGACAGCTGATGAGATGGTTGGATGCCATCACCAATTCAATGGACATGAATTTGAGGAAACTCTGAGACATAGTGAAGGACAGGGAAGTCTGCCGTGCTGCAGTCCATGGGGTTGCAAAGAGCTGGACATGACTTACTAACTGGACAACAACAATCTTGCATCGGTTGCCAAAATTTGTGAATGTTAGCTTGCTGGAAGCTGAATATTTTTGTATTCTTGTAAATATTTTTCACCTTCCTTCCCTCCACCCTGGAATGTAGTTAGGTTTCTTGGAAGTTGTGTGACATTTTTAGGTCTTGTTTTAAAAATGTATTGGGCATGATGAGTGTAGGGCTAGATATTCCACACTCATGGAGTACTGCACCCAATACTGTATCAATTAGGAAGCTTTCCAGCCCAGCTGATGGAACAGCACTAGGTCAGGTCACCTGTGAGCAGTGGTTGTGGTGACTGCTCATGATTTTTGGCATAACAAGTCCCAGCCTTTGGTGGCTTTCTCATATGTTGACTAGTTCTGTGCTGAATATTTGAGGGGCATCCCCTGTAGATCTCTGGGTCTTTCTGTGTGCAGCTCTCTCATTTCTAGTAATCTATGAGTTCAGTCCAGTCACTCAGTCGTATCCACCTCTTTGTGACCCCATGGACTGCAGCTCACCAGCTTCCCTATCCATCACCAACTCCCAGAGTTTACTCAAACTCACATCCATTGAGTCAGTGATACCATCCAACCATCTCATCCTCTGTAACCCCCTCCTCCTCCTGCCTTCAATCTTTCCCAGCATCAGGGTCTTTCCCAATGAGTCAGTTCTTCCCATCAGGTGGCCAAACTATTGGAGCCTCAGCTTCAACATCAGTCCTTCCAATGAATATTTAGGACTGATTTCCTTTAGGATGGACTGGTTTGATCTCCTTGCAGTCCAGGGGACTCTTGTCTTCTCTTAGATTGTAGATTATTGGTAATCTATAATCCACATGCAAACCTTAAGTACTGTGGTCTCCCTGATCTCTTAGTTCCATCTCCTCGATTTGGGAAGCTCCCTGGTTCATGCCTGCTACTGTCCTTCACATCGCTGACTCTCCAGGGCAAGAGAGTCGCTCTGTCACTCTTCTTCTCTAGGGCAAGGATCCAGGATGATGACAGGAATCTTGTTTCTCTCCCATGTCTCAGCGATCACTGTCCAGCACTGCTTGATGCCCCAAACCTCCAAGCCATTGTCTCATGGACCTTTTTCTGTTTTTCAGTTTCCCAGTCAGGATGGTTAATCCAGTCTCTAGGAAACCATCTTGGTCATCAGCAGATAGCTCACTGACTGAATCCATACAGCCTTTAAAACAATTGTGATATCAATGACAAACTATCAGATTCACCCTCTAACAGTGTACAATTCAGTGGTTTTCAGCACATTCACAAGGATATTTAGTACATTCAGTACTACCACTAAGTGTGCTGAGTGATGACTGTGACCCAGCCCACACTGAGACCCTCGGTAGAGCCCAGAGACGTCCTGTTTCCAAGTATTTAAGGAAATCTCTGCACAGTCGTTAGATTGCCGACAAGCTTCCGGAACAGAAACTCTGGCACCCCTACACAGAAAAGAAGACAAGATTTACACAAAAGGCACTCGTGAAACAAACATCAAAACAACTGCCGACAGCAACACCACGAGCCCTGAGGATGCACTATCTGATTCCCAGAGTTGCCACATGGTATCATTTAACAGAATCCACTTTCAGTAAGGGGTTTCCCCGGTGGCGCTTAAAGACTCTGCCTGCTAATGCCTGAGACTTAAGAGATGTAGGTTCGATCCTTGGGTCGAGAAGATACTCTGGTGGAGGAAATGACAACTCATTCTAGTGTTCTTGCTGGGAGAATCCCATGGACAGAGGAGGCTGGTGGGCTGCAGGCGATGGGGTCACAAAGAGTCCGACACGGCAGAGCATCTCACTGCATTTTCAGTAAGAACCCAGGGGGCCTGTAGAAAGGCAGGAAGAAAGGGCAGAGCCTCAAGATCAGCCAGAAGCAGGAGCCCAGCCCCTTCCATGTCTTTCCTGTGTTCTCAGGTGTGTTCACTCCCACACATGGATGTCTAGATCCCCAGAAATATACCAGAACCTCCTCAAGCCTCTTTGGACACCTCCTCATTCCCAGATTCTCCTTGCGAGGTTTTTTTTTGTTTGTTTTTGCCTGCCATTTGGTCACTGATTATTATTTGCCTATTCCCTCTAAATGTTTTTGATACATGCCCCTTTGAAAGGCTTTAGGTGCCAGACAGGCTCTAAATCATGTAAATAAAGCAGCCACCCAAGGGGTATCTTCCAGAAAACCACCCTGTGTGTCAAGTAATGAGATTCTCTGGGCAAGAAGCTGCGGAGGGACTTTAACCCCGTGGTGCCCGCCGCATGACTCCGAGGCTCCTGGCCCTCACTGGGATGAGTTCTTGGTTTCCCAGGTTACTGCAGAGCCACAGACAAGAAGCTGGAAGAGAATATATGACAATGCCACAAAAGCATGCTGATTTTACTGAGCCTGGGTTTCCTTAAGTAGTCTCCAGGAATTGCTGCAAGCCTTTTCTTGATTTCTCAAAGCTGATTCTGACACATTTTTGCCAGTTTCCTTGATGCTTTTATGGAGGAGAGAACTCCAAACCTCCAAAGGAAAAGCTGAATTATGCACTTTGTGACTTAATATATTTTTCCCCTGCTAGAATGTGGTCTCCAGGAAACGGGACATCTCTCTTCTTTAAGACAGCAGTTCCAAGGCAAACTAATATGACTTGGACAAAACAGGGGATCCGTAAATGCTTTTCAGTGGATAAATGGGTGGATGAATGGCAGGGCAGTCTCTATAACGAAGCACATGGAATGTGACCTCCGCACCTAGTTGCCTTTCTATTTGCTTTTTCTCTCCAGCCAATAAACATCCACTCCCTAACACTCATACCCTCACTCAAGGGTCTTCATTTCACCCCAGCCCTCAATGCAGAAGGACCACCAGCAGCTGCATCAAAGCTATACCCAGCACAATCCAGCATCTAATCATGAGCAACCTTTAACTTCACAGAGCAACAGAAAGCACATCTTTGAGATGCAGTTTTTGCATCAGTCCTTCGTCCGGGTGCCCTAGAGCCTCTTAAATCTCAGCATGCATGCTAGGTCGCTCAGTCTTTACCAGACTCTTTGCAACCCTTTTGACTGTAGCCCACCAGGCTCCTCTGTCCATGGAATACTCCAGGCAAGAACACTGGAGTGGGTTGCCATTCTCTTCCCCAGGGGATCTTCCAGATCCAGGGGTCAAACTGATAGCTTACAGTGAACAATGTTGGGTTCATGATCTCTGAAGAAGACTTAGCTTTGGTACCAGGGACTAGACTTGATCACTCAAGCACTTTTGTGTAGCAGAGTCTTATTAAAGTGTGAAAAGGGACAGAGAACGCTTCTGACAGAGACCTCAGAAGCAGGGCGGAGAGTGCCCCCCCTCACTAGTCTTAGCAAGGGAGTTATGTACTTTTTTAATTGGTTATTACAATAAATCAAAAGAATGTCTCAAGTTTGCAAAGATTTTACTAGACCCACTCCCACAATTTACATTTTAAGACAACAGGATTCGAACTTAACAACAGAAAGATCTTACCAGATCCACTCCCATAATATACATTCTAAGATAACAGGATTAGTCAGGTTTTCAAGAAGGAGAAACTGTCCTCCAGCAGGAGCAGGCAGATTCTTTACGAGGGAAGCCCCCAAATCTCAGCAATACATCTTCCATACATCTTTAAAAGTTAGTTTTCAGTTTTGCTGAGATTACATAATACATCTGTTAATGAACCTCTCCCATCCTGCTCCCAGTTGCCACTGAATATCTTCAAGAAAAGCCTCTGGACACGAGAAGGGCTTTCTGCTGCTCTTGTTTGGGGGTGGCTCCTGCTGTAGCCTCACATGTCCTAGTTCCTGGAGTAGAATCTCCCTCGCTTTCCCCTAAAGGCTTCCACTGAGTTGGAAGATCATTTACTTGACACAAAGGATGCTCCTCTCTCTCTCCCCCAGTCTTCATTCCCATGATGATGCCCTTGACCTGATTTTCCAGGCCCTATTCATTCTCCACAGTGAAAGAAAAAACAAAACAAAAACAGACTCTTCTTCCTTTGTCTGCTAGAAACCAGAAATAGGCAGGGGGAGAGGGTAACACGGGATTCTGAAGTTGAAATCACACTATTCATATGGAACCTGATCCTCCGGGGAAATCAAGCCTGTCCATGCATGAACACACAAAATGTGTCCCAAACTGGGTTAAGCTTGTCTTATTTGACTTGTACTAGCCCTTGAGAGAAATGAATGCCCTCTTCAGATCACCAGGTGGGAGGCCAGCACCTGAAAAATGCAGGTTGCTTCCTCCAGCAGCTCCCCTCATGAGGAGCGCTGACATTTTCATGTAGAAAAAACTGCCCATGCTGCTTTGAGTTGCAGTGTCTGCTCGTGCGTTCGCGCTGGCTGTTGCTTTCAGCCGCTTCATTCTCAACCTGCTGTTGGGAATGCTGTCAAGGGTGAAAATGAGCCTCTATCGGAGGCCCTCAAGGCCTGGGGCTGGAGAATGGTCATTTGGTGGGTCTTTGCATCTCCTGGACAGATTTGCAAAAGTGTGAATATTATGTTTGCTTGTTTCAAGATGGGGTCTATAACTTTACTCAACTTCTCAAAGGGGCCCAGCATTCAAAGAAGATTACGAACCAATAGTTTACATCATTGAAAATGGCCAATTATTTCTTTAACTTTCCCAGCCTGCTTGTGGCATTGACCCAGCTCACTGCACTTCCCCACGCCCTCCCCAGGCATCTAAGCTCAGCCTTAGAAAGGTGCCCCTTTGCCTCCTCCTTCTGGGACGCTCCCTCTGCCAAATGTTCCTTCTGTAGCTGGTCTTAAAGCGTCCTCGATTCTCTCCTGAGTAACTCCCAGTAGCCAACTGAAGAAGGTAAACTCCAGTCTCCGTGTTCTGAGATGCTCAGGGCAGAGTGCACATCCTCTCCTGGAGGAGCAGCCTGCGCTTAGCTGATGCTGCCTCCAACAGCAGCCCCAACCTTTCTGGCACCAGGGACCGGTTTTGTAGAGGATGCTGACCTTGGTAGATGGAATGGACAGACCTAAGCGGAGTCATGATGGGCAAAAGCCAGAGACGACAGGGCTGTTGGTGAGAGGAGGCAGTGAGAAGGACTTAGCCTACGTGTGACCTTCAAGGATGACTCAGCAGTCACATTAAAGCCTCAGGGAGGGTTAGGTAGGAGGGGGCAGGAGAAACAAGTAGAAGTTGGGATGAATTCTTGGCTTTAAGCTTTACTGCCTCTGAGGTCTAGAACCCAAGCTTAAATGGGAAGTGGCGTTTCTGGCTCCACTTTCCATGGCCCTTAGCATCTTTTATGGCTGAACTTCTATAGCAGCACCTGAGTGAAGGGGCTGGAGGACATGCAGGTGGATCAAACAGGTTTTTGCGGAATTTCCCCACCATCTCCCGTCCAGCTTCTGTTGAATGTGATCTGTTCAGCTTACCGAGCTGACTGCGAGAAAGAGGCCACTCTGTGTGGTGCTTTCCATGTAAATGGAAAATGTGCTTCTCACCCTCTGGGGAGCATCACAGACAACCAAGAGACTGGTCAGAGTGACAGAAATGTCTTCACATTCCTCATCCCAAACGGACTCCATCTGAGAAGAGCACTGTCTTGCCCAGGATCCCTCCTTGGCACGTCAGCGTTCCTATCTGCCTTTACTTCTCCTGGCCACGACAGAAACAGGGGAAGGAAATCATTTCTCCTAGACCCAGGGCTCGCATTATCTCTTCAGCATAACTGTTGGCTTCTTGCCCCCAGGCCATTTCTCAAGAAACACTTAGAGTACCCTAGCCTGCAGGAAATAAAAACTCTGAAATATTAATAATTTAAGCAAAGAGGAATGGCATTTAATCCTTCTGCTTCTGTATCTGGGAGAGGTTTAAATTAATAAGAGTAAATGTCATTGATAAACTGAGTCATGTGGTCGGAATTCCACAACACTTAAGAAGTCAGGAAGTTTCTGTGCTTTCAGATCCATTCCAACGTTAAATAAAGAACCTCCAGCCAAATTTTGCCAGTGAGCAAAATTTAATGAGCTGGGTAAGAATGATTTCTAATTAGCACATTAATTAATTTTTATGTAAAGAGATTTTCTGTAGTAACTGAGAGCAGTTTGTTCTCCTGAGCAGAAATAAATTGCCTTATTTATGATGTTCATTTATTTGAGCAATCTTCTTTTTTTTTCATCATAAAAAAATTGAAGTAATCTTTGGTCCACCCTCTTTCCAAATTATCACATAATTTCACTAATAGAATTGAACTGATGGAGGTTTTATTATGCTAAGAATTAAATTTATTCAGGAAGATAAATTATAAAAGGACACACACTTACACAAACATGGACACACACATAAATAAAAATCTACCAAACAAAGAATTCTTTAAAGGAGCAAATCTCTTCTCATTTTTTTTTCAATATGACTCATCCTAAAATTTAGACCTTGTGGGGGTTAGTGAAAGAGTCAATATTCTGAAACTTTGGAATGGCAGGATACCAGAAACATAAGTAGAACCACTAAATAACAGAGCAGAAGAACACCTAAAACCACTTAATCATGATGCCAAATTCCTCTCCCACCTCTTACAGTTCAGTTCAGTTCAGTCCCTCAGTCATGTCCAACTCTTTGAGACCCCTGGACTGCAGCACACCAGGCCTCCCTGTCCATCACCAACTCCTGGAGCTTATTCAAACTCGTGTCCACTGAGTCAGTGAGGTCATCCAACCATCTCATCCTCTGTCATCCCCTTCTCCTTTTGCCTTCAATCTTTCCCAGCATCAGTGTCTTTTCCAGTGAGTCAGTTTTTCCCATCAGGTGGCCAAACTATTGGAGCTTCAGCTTTAGCATCAATCCCTCCAATGAATATTCAGGACTGATCTCCTTTAGGATGGACTGGTTTGATCTCCTTGCAGTCCAAGGGACTCTGAAGAGTCTTCTCCAGCACCACAATTCAAAAGCATCAGTTCTTCAGCACTCAGCTTTTTTTATAATCATACTCTCACATCCATACATGACTACTGGAAAAACTATAGCTTTGACTAGACGGACCTTTGTCAGAAAAGTAACGTCTCTGCTTTTTAATATGCTATGTAAGTTGGTCATAGCTCTTCTTCCAAGGAGCAAATGTCTTTTAATTTCATGGCTGAAGTCACCATCTGCAGTGATTTTGGAGCCAAAAAACAAAAGAAAAAAGAAATCTTCTATTTTATATTTATATTTTATAAATTATATTTATATAATTTTATGTATAAATATAAAAATATATTTTAAAATCTGCAGTGATTTTGGAACCCCCTCAGAAACAAATTCATCCATTTATTCACTCATTATTTCATACATTCAACAAGTATTTCTGAGGAAGTTAACAACCCTACAGAAAGTTCTGTCCTAAGGGCATTGTAACACAGTGGTGGTGATGATGATGATGGTGGTGATGATGATGGCGAGGGCAATGATAGTGGTGATGATGGAGGTGATGGCAATGAGGTGATGTGATGATGATGGTGAAGAAGATGAAGATAACTTAAATACTGATGTGGTACTAGCCATGTGCCAGACATTCTTCTGAGCATTTTGTTGAATTATATCATTTAATTTTCACATCAGCTCCATGAGTGGATGATTATTTGTATCCCTACTTTGCATATTAGGAATCTGAGACATAGAGGTGTGAGTCATGAATTAAAGGTCAATTCTGTTTGTATATAAACCTCCAAGAAAGCAGAGTAGTATACTGCGGTAGGTGACTTCTCCGCTGGCCCTGATGACCTCCCCCTCTGACAGTCAGGGCCTTGAGCAGAGCCTTTCCCCAGAATAACCTCCTTGCAGCCAGCAGGACAACTGAGTGTCGATTGGTCTCACTTCAGTCTTGCTGGTAGACTCTGGCCCTTGTGAATTCTGGTGAAGCAGATTGCCACATGCAGAAGGCCCACCTGATGAGACCTGGGGGTGATCTCTGGTTCACGGTCAGCTGGAAACTGAGACCCTTAGTCCAGTAGCCTGAAAGGTACTGGATCCTGTCAGAAAACCACACAAATGGGCTGGAAGCTGATTCCTTCTGGTTGAGACGTCGGCCCGGGCTTACACCCTTACTGCAGCCTTTGAAAGCCTCTGACGTGGAAGACTCAGCTAAGCCAGACCATACTAATGACCCTCAGAGACTGTGAGATTGAAAAAAAAATACATGTAGGTTTAAACCCCTAGGCTTGTGGTAGTTTGTCATGCATAAATAGGCATATAAATAATATGTGTACAATAAGGGGGCTTCCCTGGCGGCTCAGCAGTAAAGAATCCACCTGCAATGCAGGAGATGTGGTCTTGATCCCTGGGTCAGGAAGATCCCCTGAAGAGGGCAATGGCACCCCACTCCAGTATTCTTGCCTGGAGAATCCCAGGGACAGGGGAGCCTGGTGGGCTGCAGTTCACGGGGTCGCAGAGTCGGGCACGACTTAGAGACTAAGCCATCACCGTGTGTGTACCACTTTTCAGAAGAGTTTCCTCCAAAAAAGTCTGAAAGCAAAGGGAATACCCATTAGAAGGATGCTTAATACCACTAGTGACAGAAAGTAAAAATTAAACTAGTATTAAGATACAACAATATTTTATAATTTGCCGGGAAAAGCATAGTGAATTATATAACTTGCTTTAGAGAGGGCTTGAGGAAGTGGCACTGGAGGGCAGTCTTTAGGGAAGAAATTTTGCACTGTATATTGAAACTTAAACTGGGATTTCTCTTTAAAGGTTTTCAATTTTTAAAGTTTTTTAAAATTTACACAGCAATTCTGCTTGTAAAATAAACAGATTTTTGTATAGAAATAAACGAAGGTGCAGCTCGCTGAATAGTTTTAACTATATAATAAAAAGCAGTCTAAAGTTGAAAGCAATCCAAATATTTAGCAATTTGTTATTGAATAAATGTTCAGACAACTCCAGACATAGAGTTGTATGCTTTCCTCTGCATGTTTAAGGTAGGGGAAAACTGAATAACAGAAAAATGATTATGATTTATTAAATCACAGAGTGTCTCATAAAGTAGACCTCACAGTAAACCTTTACTGTGTGAATTACATGTATATGTATGTAATATACACAAGGATGTGTATATGTAGCCTGAAAGTGAAAGTTAAAGCGTTAGTCGCTCAGTTGTGTCCACCTCTTTGTGACTCCATGGAACCCACCAGGCTCCTCTGTCCATGGAATTCTCCAGGGGAGAATACTGGAGTGGTTGCCAGTCCCTTCTCCAAGGGATCTTCCCAGCCCAGGGATCAAATCCCGATCTTCTGCATTACAGGTGGATTCTCTACCATCTGAGTCACCAGGGAAGCCCACTCCAGGAAAAAGGACTGAAACAATTTATATTAGGATGGTTAAAGACGTTTGTCTCACTGCCTCATTGCAGTGAGACAAATACGGTACTATTGTACAGTATTATGGATGATTCTTATTTTCATATTTGTTATTTTCTGCATTTTCCACACTTAAAATGATTATAGGTTGTTCTTGTAATTAGGAAAAAAGTAATGTATTATTGCTAATATAACTCACTTCATAATGCCAGATAGATGTGTTACTGAATGTTCATTTCTTTTTAATTTGTAGGCAGAAGACCCTGAAAAATACATTAAAGCAAGAAAACGCTGATAATATATTGTCTCTGGTAAGTAATGAAGCTAATCTTTCATTTTACTCTTGATAGTTAATTTACTTCAGCTCGTACGTTGCCTTGTCAATGAGTCAGTGCAACACCATGGCTGTTGGAAGCAAAATGATATTTTAATTATGTTGGCTGTTGATAAGAACTGCTGACCTATTAATTATAAAGGGTATAAAGTAATCAGGAACCATCCTATTCTAAAATATCGAGCACACAAATGTTCTTGCAAACTTTCCAGAGAGGAAACAATCTACAAAACTATGGAGGCAATTTACTGTCCAAGAGAGTTTCCCAGAATAAATCATTTATTGGTCACTGAAGCTTCAAAGTGATTCCTGGATGAAATGAGCAACTGAATACAGATCAGCCTTGAATGTACGTCTCAGGCTCTCACAGAATCTTGCATAATTAGACCATGCATAGTATTTATTCTTCAGCAAGAAACTCTATGTTTCAATCAATCAATCAATTAAGGCTCTAACAGATCAAAAACATGATTAATTAATGCTTGTCTATAATACCAATGACTCAGGGATAAATTGACTTTCTCAGGCTGTCTGCCCATATGGAATGAATAGATCATGGTAGGGAGTCAAGTGGGTGTTGGTGACTATGGTAAGGGACATGGTAATGTTTTCTTTATAGGTGCTAAATTGGAGAAAACGCTATATTCTGCACAAAAATAACCACTCCACGTGAGTTCTGTATAAAACAGAATGGCCCAAATGTGCCCAAGCTGAGGAGCAATGCCTTATCTAGTGAGAACGAACGCTTTCATGGGCTCGTCTGTGAAATACATACCGAGGGAAGAAAGAAAATATTAAAGAACAGCTTGAACAGACTCTCAGAGATTTTTCAAGTCCGTAGTGAAATCCATGGGCCAAACAACACAGCTGATGCCCCTTAATGGGCCTTCAGTTCTGTATTTTCATTTTTTATTTGTGTTATTTTGGTTGATTGCATATTTTTGTAAGACTGGTCTCACATCCATTGTGTGGCTGAGACAGGGATGTGTTTCTCTGCTGTAACTCGTGTTCTGGGAACAGAATGCTAGGATGTAGGTATTCAGCCCCAGCGGACAGCCTGAGTCCTCATCAGTGAGCCCTGGGGACCTTGGGAGGCCCCTATTTTTCTCTTTGAATGACACCACTTCTCAGAGTAACTGAGCAATCCCCAGGGACATAAGATCAGGTGGCAGATCTTAATATGAGGCAAGGCAAGGCATGAGGTGGGGTTTGCCATCCCAGGCATCATGAAGACCCACAGCATCACTTGTTGATCTGATAAGAAGCACCTCGCTCCTGAGATGAGCAGAGTGAATGAGCAGAGGTGACAGATAGGCCGCGGGTGGTCCCTCTCCAGGCCAGGGCTTCTGCACGTCCTTCCTGCAGTACCACCATGATTAAGGGCACCACCAGGGCCAAACTCCGCTGTGCAATTCCATGGCTTAGTCACCTTGAACATACTACATCCTCTCTCTGAGCTGATGCAGCTAAATACAACCTGTGGTACCTGGGGCATATGGAAAGAGAACGTAGATGGTATAAAGTATATGATTATTGTCAATAATATACTTTTTTTGACATTCTGGAAACATCCGTGGGCCTTCTGCACACTCTGTAGGGCACTGGAATAAATAATGACTTGCTATTGGGCTGTGGATGGTGCAAGGATGGAACCTGGGAATTCGTAGCTGCTGTGTCATGGGCTCTGTGGGTGGAGTCCTGCCCTGAGTTAGTCCATAGGATTCTGCCAAGGTGAGTTCAGTAGATGGGTCTTGAGGTGGTGGACATATTTCCCTGGCATCTATTTGATATGCCTTGTCTGTCTCCCGGTTTGGAGGGTATCATCCAAGGCCATGAAATCTACACTCACCTGTTCTCTGCCCACCTCCTACAGAATCAGACTAGACTGGGCACCTCATCAGGAGTTGAAAGGAGAAGGAAAGTAAGGTATTTTTGTGATTCCTCTTACTTCTACCCTGCATTTGATGAGGCAAAATCCAGGCTCATCACATTTTAAAAAACCCGAGAATCAGAACAGGGTTCAGCAGAACAAGATGTCCTTTTGGAAGTGAACTGCTTAGAATCATTGAAGAGAGTATTTTGAGACGTTTGAATGACCACCAGTGGTCAGTGAGGAGAGTGTGTGTTCAGGCATATCCCAGAGCGACGGACGCCCCGCTGCTCACCACGCACACCAGCCAACACGCTTGTCGGCCCGGGTTTGCTCTCCCACACCTTATCTGCGTCTGCAGAGGTGGAGGGTGGCTAGTGAGCTTCCAGGCACACTCGACCAGACTGCGGACTTTCTGGCCAGTTCTCGTGTGCTGCCATGACCTGCGTATTGTCTAGCATGGCTCTGTGCATCACCCAAGTGATGTCGTGACCCTTGCCTAGCTTGTTATTATTGTGCAGCTTTACATCAGTGTGCAGTGGATAACAGTTCAGAGCTTCAAATCCAGCTCTGCTGTGACACCTTAAGCAAGTTACTTAACCTCTCTGATCTGCAGTTTCCTCTTTTATAAATTAGACATCATTGTTGCTGTTCAGTTGCCCAGTCATGTCCAGCTCTTTGGTACCCCATGGACTGCAGCACACCAGGCTTCCCCGTCCTTCACCATCTCCTGGAGTTTGTTCAGATTCATGTCTATTGAGTCGGTGATGCCATCCAACATCTCATCCTCTGTCGTCCCTTCTCCTGCTGCCCTCAAGCTTTCCCAGCATCAGGGTCTTTCCTAATGAGTCAGCTCTTTGCATCATTGGAGCTTCAGCTACAGCATGAGTCCTCCCAGTGAATGTTCAGGGTTGATTTCCTTCAGGATTAGAGATCATAATTGCTCCCATTTCGTAGAGTGATTATTGGAAATAAGTTAATATACATAATTTGACACAGTACCATGCACATGATAAATTATCACTAAATATGAGCTTTTATTACTAGACCATGGGGTCGGAGAGAGTGTGACTAACGAAGTACCTGTATGGCATCGTGTGTCAGGATCTGGTGTTTCAGCTAGCCATCAGTCACCTAGCGTCCTGTTCATCTCCTTCCAAATAAAACCTGCCCCTGGGTTCCAGTCAAAGTGTCAGCATGGTTCCGGAAAAGGATTAGCAGCTCAAAAGGGAAGACTCAGTCTGATCATGACCTCATCCACCTGCCCACTGAGAAGATAGTTCTCACGTGCTTCCCAGACTCAGGTCCGTAGTGAAAGCAGGTGACGCAATGGAGACCACGATTGGCAAGCCCTCCGCTGTTATGAAGTGTCCATTGTGAGCCACATTGAAAAAGCAGATCTTCCCAACCCAGGGATCTTCCCAACTCCTCCTTGAAAAAACTAGAGAGCAAATTAATTAAGTCCTTTCTGGAAGGAAATTCATAAAAATGTACATCATGATTTCTTCAGGGTGGAGCATCAAAACTGATTTTTTATTTCCTCCTTTTCACCTGTCTGCATTTTATACATCTCTGTAAGAAGGTGTCCTTTGACCCAGAGCATATTATACAGAGTGAAGTAAGTCAGAAAGAGAGAAATCAAATATCATGTATTAACACATATATATGGAATCTAGAAAGATGATCCTGAGGAACCTCTTTGCAGGGCAGCCATGGAGACGCAGACACAGAGAAGAGACTTGTGGACACGGGGTGGTGGAAAGGGGCGTGGAGGGTGGGACAAATTCAGACAGTACCGTTGAAGTGTATACATTATCATATGTAAAATAGGGAGCCAATGGGAATTCGCTGTATAACGCAGGGAGCTCAAACCCGGTGCTCTGTGACAACCTAGAGGGCTGGGGTGGGGTGGGAGGTGGGAGGGGGGCTCCGGAGGGAGGGGACGTATGGCTGATTCATGTTGATATCTGGCAGGAACTAGCGCGACGTTGTAAAGTAATTATCCTCCAATTAAAAATAAGTCTATAAAAAGAATGTATTCCTTTGAAGAAAAGTTGCCTGCCTATATGGGCTTCCCGGGTGGCTCAGATGGTAAAAAAAAATCTGCCTGCAATGCAGCAGGGAAGATCCCCCCAAGAAAGGAATGGCAACCCACCCTAGTATTCTTGCCTGGAGAAGTCCATGGACAGAGGAGCCTGGAGGGCTTTAGTCCATGGGGGTCCCAAAGAGTCAGACACAACTCAGAAACTAACACTCTTCATCTTATGACCTGTGTATCTATAGTGGCGAGTTTCTGAAAATGAAGTTTCAGACTCAGAAGTGCCCAGTCGATAATCTAAGAGCCCTATTTCATTAAGATTTCAGGAAAGGGAGGCAAGACATAGGAGAGGCCCTAAAAGCAGGTTGGAGGTGGCAAACCCATGACCTAGGAGGCCGACGTCCAGGTATGAGCGCGGCTGGTGGGCTCCTTCGTAACAGAGCCATGAGGATTTGCCTGAAGGAAGAGTGTGTCCACAGGGCTGGACGCAGGACAGGAGCACATTACAGGGTTCCTACAGCGGTGCTGGTGGTAAAAAGTCGCCTGCCAGTGCAGGAGCTGCAGGAGACGGGAGTTCACTCCCTGGGTGGGGAAGATCCCCTGGAGCAGGAAACGGCATCCCACTCCAGTACTCTTGCCTGGGAAATCCCATGGACAGAGGAGCCTGGTGGGCTACAGTCCCCGGGGTCACAGAGTCGGACACGACTGAGCGGCCAACACACACAGCGATGCTGTCAGCCCCAGCTGGTCCCTGCAGACAAATCTGGCCTCTAAGCCAGTTGCCCCACCACCCCGGCAACTGGAGGTCGGAGCTTTAACACTGCTCCTGGGGCTCAGACGCGAGGAGAAACTGGTTCTCATTCCTGCTCCGCTACCAAAGTCAGGCTGGCTCCGACCCTGCACCTCAACCTCAAGCTCAGTCCCCCAGCCATCACATCAGGGGATTGTTCCTGGGTCCTATTTTCTGCACCTGTGACCCTCTGGGACAAGTCAAAGTTGCTCCGTCGTGTCTGACTCTTTGCGACCCCATGGACTATGCAGTCCATGGAATTCTCCAGGCCAGAATACTGGAGTGGGTAGTCTTTGCTTCTCCTGGGGATCTTCCCAACCCAGGGATCGAACCCAGGTCTCCCGTATTGCAGGTGGATTCTTTACCAGCTAAGTCACAAGGGAAGAAGCCCCTTGTGGCTAGCATTCTCCCTTTTCTCAGCATTGGAGACCTGCCCCCAGATCTCAGGTCTAAGGGGCTACCTCAACGCAACCGAATGGAATTCTCTAGTGACCTCCATGTGCTACGCCGAGTCTCTAACAATGTTCCTAGTACAAGCAAGTCTGAATTTTTCAGTTTCATTGCCCTTTTGAGTTTTGAGATGCCTTAGAATAGTTGATTGGACTTCTAGAAATTTTCAATATTTATCACTGTTATGCAACCAAATTATATGGATGAGAGTCAATGGTATGCCTGAAGCTTATCTCAAGAGTGATTATTGAAATCAATTTTATTGAGGTTCACCTCCACACCAATAAAACACACTCATTTTATGTATACAGCTCAATGAGTTTTGACACATGTATTCACTCATGTAAACATCACCGCTTCCAAGACATGGAATATTTTTTTAATCACCCCACAATTCTCCTCGTACCCCTTTGCAGCCAATTCTTCCTACTTCTAAGAGGGGACAAAAGCTGCTGTTCTTCCTATGACCGTAGATTGGTTCCACCTCTTTTTAGAATTCCACAGAAACTGGACCATACACTATGCCCTTTTCAGAGCTAGCCCTCCTTCGTTCATCAGAGTGTTTTTGAGGATCATCATTTCGTTACCTAGGTACAGCAGTAGTTCCTTCCTGTTGGTCGATGAGCAGGAGCTCCATATTCCAATGCACAGATGTAGCCCCATCTGTCCGTCCCTTCCCCTGGCCACTTTCACTTCTTGCTAATTTTCAATTAAAATAAAGCAACTGCTCAAGTCTTTCTGTGGACATATGTTTTCATTTCTCTTGGGTAAGTACTGGGGGTGGAATTCCTGGATGATATAGTAAATATACTTAAATGCAGGAGAAACAGCTGAAATGTTTTCCAAAGATGGATACGCCACTTCCCTCTTTCTCTGGTTGTAACATGTCTTTGTTTTCATGTGTTTCATAGCTTGTCACCACTTGGGGTTGTCAGTCTTGTATATTTTGGTTATCTAGTGGTTTTAGTTTTCATTATTCTGATGTCTAGTAATGCTGAGTATCTCCTTCCATGGATGCTCTCACTGGCCACACACATATAATATATAACACATAACACATGATACAGAATGTGGCATATATATTCTTTTATGAAGTGTCTGTATAAATCTTGTGACCTTTAAGAAATTATCTTTATTGAGGTATGACTGACCTATAAATACTTGTATGTATTTAATGTATACAACTTGGAGAGGTTGGAGACACCCCTGGGAAGCCGTCGCTACAGCCAGTACCATAACTTTGTCACCTAAAAATTGCCTTCTGCCTTCTTAATCTTTTTCTCTTTTGAAGCAGATACTTAAGAACACAGTATAGTATTGCTGTTCAGTGGCTCAGTCGTGTCCGATTCTTTGAGACCCCATGGACTGCGGCACGCCAGGCTGCCCCGACTACTATCGCAAAGAGTTTGCTCAGACTCATTTCCATTGAGTCAGTGATTCCATCCAACCTCTAAAAATAAAACTGTTGCCATTTGAACCAGAAATCTCACTTCTGGGCATGGATCCAAAGGCACTGAAATGAGGATCTCAAAGGCAGACCTGCACTGCCATGTTCACTGTAGCATTATTCATAATAAGCAAGACGCGGGAACAACCTAAACATTTACTGACAAATGAATGGCCATAAAATGTGATGTTCATATGCAATGGAGCTTCCCTGGCAGCTCAGCTGGTAAAGAGTCTGCCTGCCTGTAAAGAGTTTACCCTGGGTTGGGAAGGTCCCCCGGAGAAGGGAAACGCTACCCACTCCAGTATTCTGGCCTGGAGAATTCCATGGACTGTATAGTCCATGGGGTCGCAAAGAGTCGGACACGACTGAGCGACTTTCAGATTTTTCATAGTTGATTTACAATGTTTGTTCATTTCTGCTGTACAGCAGAGTGACTCAGGTATGCGTCTCCATGTTCTTTTTCATATTCTGTTCTATTTTGGCTTATCACCCACCGATCTTCACTGTAACGATTTCTGCGGTGGTGTTTACCTCCTGGTGGTTTCCTTCTCCATCATCCATTCTACAGTATGAATCATAAGAATAAGCTGGCCCTGGGACATTCTTGTTGGTCCAGTGATTAGGACTCTGAGCTCTCAATGCAAGGGGCACAGGTTCGATCCCTGGTCGGGGAACTAAGATCCCACATGCTGCACAGGACAGCGGAAAAGAAAGGAAGAATGCTGCTGACCTTTTCCCTCCATTTATTTATATTAACACAGATATTTATTTTACCCTATAGCTTTATATTCTTTACCCTCATTATTTACTTTGTTCCTCAAATTGTTTCCTTTTTGATCACTGTGATATAGGAACTCATTCTTTAATAAATTCTTCAGAAGAGCTTCAGGAAGGTGCAGACTTCCCCTACCTCTTATATGTTGACAACTGTTTTCCAACGGTCTTCATGCTTTTTTAAAATGCTGCTTTATCTTTACCTTCCTTTATGGTCCCTTTTGAAGAATCAGATGACAGTCTAATTCTTTTATCTTTGTAAATTATTTGATCTTTGCTTGAGGCCTTGAGAAATTTTTTTTTCATCTTTGAAATCAACCAGTTTTCCTCAGATGTGTCTCTGAGTTGATCATTCAGAGTTCCTGCTCCCAGGCACCTAATAAGTCCTTCCAAGGTGTAAGTTAGTCTTTTTTCTCAAAGATTTTCTTGGGTTAAAGTTTTTTAAATTATCCTATTGTCCCATTTTCTTCCTTGTTAGAAAGTGAAAGTGTTAGTCACTCAGTCATGTCTGACTCTTTGTGACCCTGTGGACTGTAGCCCGCCAGGCTCTTCTGTCGGAGGGATTCTCCAGACAAGACTGCTGGAATGGGTTGCCATTCCCTTCTGCAGGGGATCTTCCCAACCCAGGTATTGAACCTGGGTCTCCTGGATTGCAAGCATGTTCTTTACCATCTGGGTCACCAGAGAAGCTCCTTGGGAAGTCCCTTTCTCCCTTGGGTACCTCCCAAATAAAAATGTTTTTCTTACTCTGCCTGTTTTGCATTCCCACTACTTTTTTCTGATGGTTTTTTAAAACTCATTTTAAAATTATTTTGATTGTCTTCTTGTCTTCCTTCAACAATTCACATTAAATTTTTATTTGCATCTGCATCTTGTAACTTATTATTAAAATCTGAGATAATTTTGTCTTTTCTTTCATTTCTTTCCTAAGTTCAATGAACTCCTTTTGTTTCTTCCTGGCATTTTTAGTTTGTTCATTTCTGTTCATAATATTTGGAGTTCTCATCAAGGTTCTTTTTCATATCCTCAAATGCTTGTTTAAATACATGCCATTTCACCTGGAGTGCTTCCTTATAGTTCTCTGCTTTATGACTATTTACCATGGTGGGGTAGTTTGCTTCAGTTGATATATGTTGAATTTAGTTTGGGTGAGATTTTTGGCCATAACTTGTGGTGATGTGTTAAACTTTCATTGTTCATTTTTGTGGGATTGAAGTAATTTACGTAATTCCTAGTTTAACAGTACCTAGTTCTTTCAGTAAAGCAAAGTTCAGGTACTCTAATGGATTTTTTTTTTTTTGTACGAATATGTGTGGTCAGGTAGAGAAGTGTTTCTTCTGATTTTGTAGGGGCTTGTAGAGCTGGAACTTAGACTTCCCCCTTTGCTTTCCCCCTTCCACCATATTGCCAATGTCATGGCTCACCCCCTTTCTGCATTTTCATCCCTCCCCTGGAAGTTACTCATTTTGAAGCTTCCCCTTTCAGTGTGTCCACTGAGTCCTTTCTGGTAACCTGGACACTCCAGTAGTTTCAAGATTCAGGTGGACTAAATCTTTTCGGGCGATGGTTGTGGGTCATTGGTCCAGCATCAGCTCCCTCTTGTCTTGCCCCTGCCCCTGTAATTGGGCTATTTGCTTCTCACAAAGCCTGAAGCAGAGTGTGCCTGGGGAAGGAGCACAAGAGGCTGAAACCCAGAATTTAGTATCCTCTCCCTTTATGGTGTAGCTGTCTTGAAGTTTAGGCATTTTCTATTATGCTGAGAGTATAGGTTTTATGTACCTTTTTCCTTTCTTGATGTTCTTCCTTGGATCTGGAGAAAAATGGAAGGGATGGGAACCTAAGCTATTGAATACCTAGGTGCTCAGGCATCATTTACTTTTACTATTATTATTATGGCCATGTGCCATGTGGCATCTTAGGTCCCTAACCAGAGATTAAATCCATGCCGCTGCATTGAAAGTGTGGAGTCTTAACCACTGGACCATTAGGAAATTCCCTTTATTATTTTCTTAATTGTACTTACTTTTGCTTACGTTCCTCCCTCTCTTTTTTTCTTTTATAATTTGAAATATTCAATCACTTATTTTTAGATCTTTCTACTTAATGAGCTATAAATTTCTGTATAAACACTGCTTTACCTGCATCCCCCAAGTTTTCCTTTATGTTGTGTTTTCATTTTCATTTATTCAAATTATTTCCTCATGTTTTCCTTTAAAGAAAAAAATATACATAGACATTTTAAAGTATCTTGTTCAATTTCCAAACACTGGAGAGATTTGTCAAATATATTCTTATTCTATTTTAATTCCATATGATACAGATATTATACTTTTGTTTGATTTAATTTGTCCAAAGGTTATTGAGAAGTATTTTATATCCTGGATCATGATCTATTATGGTGAATATTTCATGTACAGTTGATGTATGTGTATCTGGCCTCTGTGAGATGGATACACTGTAAATTTCAGTTAGATCAGCTTGACAGTGCCATTCAAATGTTCTAGATTCTTCAGAGTTTTCTGTGTATTTTTCTACTCATTACTGAGAGATAAGTGATGGAGTCTCAACTGCAGTGGTAGATTTATGTACTTCTGTTTTCAGTTCTCCCAGATTTTGCTTTGTGTAATTTGAAGTTCTGTTGTGCTCATATGCATTTAGGATAGTTGTATCCTCTTGATGGATGTTCCCGTGTCTCGCTATGTAATGTCTTTCTTTACCCATGGATATCCCCTTTGTTCTAAAGTCCGCTTTGCATGATGTGATTATTACCACTCCAACTGTCTTATAATGAGTGTTTGCCCAGCATCTTCTCCATCTTTTTTTACTTCTAACTTAACTATATCTTTATATTTAAAGCATGTCTTGTAGAAGACCTGTAATTAATCATGTTTTCTTTTATTAATCTAACTTCTCTGCCTTTTGCCTTTTAAATGGAGCATTTGGATCCATGTGCAAAGCAAATAATGTTAAAGTTAAAACTACCATCTGTGTGTTCTTTTTCCTTATTTTCCTCTTTGTTTTGTCTAATCTTGAATTAAGTCTGTTTTACAAGTCTATTTTATTGCCACTATTGGTACATTAGCTATACCTCTTTTTGTTAGTGATTGATGGTTCTATAGTTTGGGCTTCCCTGTGGCTCAGCTGGTAAAGAATCTGTCTGCAATGAAGAATACCTAGCCTCAATCCCTGGGGCAGGAAGATCCTCTGGAGGAGGGCATGGCAACCCAATTCAGTATTCTTGCCTGGAGAATCCCATGGACCGAGGAGCCTGGCGGGCTATAGTCCATGGGGTCACAAAGAGTCGGACACAACTAAAGAGACTTAATATGCATAAAGGTATACTTAAATTTCCTCCCACCCACCTTATATGCTATCTTTTCAAACATTCTATTTCTGTGTAAACTGCACAAAACATTATTATCATTTTCTTGAAACAGTTATCTTTCAAAGTATCTTTGGAAAAGGAAGACAATTTTAAAAATATTTTTGCAATTACTGCAAAATATTTACAATATTTTACAATTTTACAATATTATGTATCTTCATTTCTTTATGTAGACCCACCATTCCATCTAATTTCAGTTTTCTTCCATCTGAAGAATTTCAGATTTGATTTTTTATTCCGCAAAGAGCTGAAGCACTACCTGATCTTATGCTTGTTCTGACGTCAGATTCACGGTGTTTAAACTAGACCTAGAATGCTCTCTAAATTTGGAATTAATCAGCCCTTAGATTCTCTGCCCCTTTACTTCTTCTGTTTGTTAGATCTCTGATAGCGTTTTCTCTAACTTTCCATACTAGATTCTGAGGTCTAATTCCCAGGTCCTGTCCCCTTTAGGACTGAAGAATTAATTTATCCAGATTCTGAAAATACTGTTTGCTGGCAGCTCATAGCTCAGTCTCCTTCTCTGCCAGTTGCCCTCAGATGAAGGTAGTCCCTCCACTTCAGGTCCCTGTCATTCTAGAGACACCCCACATGCAGTGATGACTGCCTGGTTGCTCAGTCGTGTCTGACTCTTTACAGCCCCATGGACTGTACCCCACCAGTCTCCTCTGTCCATAAAATTCTCTAGGCAAGAATGCTAGAGTGGAGTGCCGTTCCCTTTTCCAGTGGCTCTTCCCGATCAGGGATCAAACCTGGGTCTCCAGCATTGTAGGCAGAGGCTTTATCATCTGAGCCACCAGGGAAGCCCACCTCCCATCTTTGCTTTAGGGCAAGTTCTCTGGGGAACAGTTCCCACTCCAGGCTTACCATGGAATCTTCTGAGGTCATTTTGCACTGGATGCTTGTTCCACTTATGCAGCTGCCATTCCTGCATCCATCACTCCCCCATGGATGTTGATCTTCAAGGCATCATTTCAGTGCAGTTGCTCAGTTGTGTCTGACTCCTTGTGACCCCATAGACTGCATGCTTCCCTGTTCATCACCAACTCCTGGAGCTTGCTCAAACTCATGTTCATAGAATCAGTGATGCCCTCCAACTGTCTCATCTTCTGTCGTCCCCTTCTCCTGCTTTCAGTCTTTCCCAACATCAGGGTTTTTTCCATTGAGTCAGTTCTTTGCATCAGGTGGACAAAGTATTGGAGCTTCAGCTTCAGCATCAGTCCTTCCAATGAATATTCAGGATTGACTTCCTTTAGGATTGACTGGTTTGATCTTGCAGTCCAAGGGACTCTGAAGAGTCTTCTCCAACACCACAGCTCAAAAGCATCAATTCTTCAGCACTCAGCCTTCCTTATGGTCCAACTTTCCCATCCATACATGACTACTGGAGAAACCACAGCTTTAACTAGATGGACCTTTGTCAGCAAAGTAATGTCTCTGGCTTTTAATATGCTGTGTAGGTGGGTCATAGCTTTTCTTCCGAGGACCAAATGTCTTTTAATTTCATGGCTGCAGTCACCATCTGCAGTGATTTTGGAACCCAAGAAAATAAAGTCTTTCACCGTTTCAGTTGTTTCCCCATTTATTTGCCATGACGTGATGGGACCAGATGCCATGATCTTCATCTTTTGAATGCTGAGTCTAGCCAGCTGTTTCACTCTCCTCTTTCACTTTCATCAAGAACCCCATCAGTTCTCCTCTTTCTTCCATAATGGTGATGTCGTCTGCATATCTGATGTTATTGGCATAACCCCATGAATTTCTTCCATTAGCTCTCTGTCCTCTGTCTGTCTTTCGCATCATGCTTACTGCCAGCCC
>ML663590.1:3514-76764 GCA_007570785.1 Antilocapra americana
ACACACACACACACACACACACACACACACACACACACACACACACAGAGTCATCTCCCTAGAAGCACAACAATAAACAGAATTTGCATGCATAGTTTGTTCTAAATGAATATTTACAAAAAAATTTTTCCATAGGGAAATATTTTAGAACTCTGCTTATGCTCCTAAAAACATCTCATCACTCAGAACAGTATATCTCTTCCTAGCTGTATTATCTTGGATATCTCTTTCTTAGAAGGCCTTCTTTTCCCCCAGGAAGTCACCTCTGTGAGCTTTTTATTATGTAAGTGGGACCAGAGAACCTGAGACCCAAGGACAAATGCAAATATTCTTGAGAGCAGTAGTTACCAATAACTTAAATGATAATTGTTTTAAATTATGAAATAACTTGAAGGTACAGAAAAAATATAGTTCATTAATCATCAGATTTAAGTAATGCTAATTTCCTAATTTCTTTAATGCTTGTTTCATATTTTTTATTTTTTAAAATAAGACTTCACAGATAAAGTTTTTTTAAGAATTTTTTTTTCAAAGTGGACCATTTTTAAAAAGTTTTTAAAAATTGAATTTGTTAAAGTACTCTGTTTCATGTTTTGGTTTTTTGGCCATGAGTCATGTGGGATCTGAGCTCCCTGATCAGGAGTCGAACTCACACGCTGCTCTGTTGAAAGGCAAAATCTTAACCACCAGGAAAGATTATCCTGAGATACAGGGAAGTCCCACAGATAAATTTTAAACCCTCTTTTTTATTACTTCCCGGTCTTGGCCCCCAGTTATCTCCTCCCTGAGGCATCATAATCCTGACATCAGCTTAGGTTTTCATTATCCACACTTTTATGCATTTAGTATACAAAATCCATACACAGGGTAAATTTGCTTATTTTCAAACTATGTAAATGGTTTCAGGCAGGATATCTTACTTTTAAAATCTGATGTTTTTCACTCAATATTAATTTCAAGATAGGCATTAATGTGTAGAGATTTAATTTTTACTCTAGTTCATTTCTTAAAACTGCAATATTCTATTCTGTCAAAAGAGCTTGTTCTTCTTGCCAAGGTGGAAACACAGGGACTGGATTTACCCTCTTGCCTGAAACAACCAAAAAGCAGATAAAATATAAGAAATGATGACTTTCAAGATGCTGGACTTCGGATGATGAAGGCCAGTGATCCCGTGAGACAAGAAACCAATAACTGTCCAATTTCGCCGCCTTGAGAGCTGCAGTTCATGTGCAGGGCAGGGGTGACCAAGCAGAGTTGAGAAGTCAGGGCTGATCGTCCAGGAAAATCATGATGCTCACACGTCAGAATACAGAGGAGAGAGGGCTTCATAGAGAGAAAACTCCAGAGATGGAGAGAGTCGCTCTTGACAATCCAGCTGAGCGTTCATGGCATATGCATTTAAGGAAACCTGTCTTGGGAAAGGACCATTCGAAAGGATTAGCAGTAAGAGTACCTGCTGCCACCACAGTCTGAGAAGAGTGTCTCCTTTCACTAGCCAGACTGGAGAACTTCACGACTCACAAGATGTTTGGTTGGAACACAGAGCAGGCGCTCACCTTAACAGGTGGGCAATACATTAGAACTAGCCTGAGCGCTGCTCTCTTCCCACCTAGAAGATATTAGAAGCAAGATCCAAAAGGATTAAGAAACTTAGCTGTATCTCAGGATAAAGCTCAATAATATTGATAGGGCTACAAAGTTCAAGAGCAGGCATGCAGAGAAGCTGAAAATCGTGGCCAATAATGGAGTTGAATCAATCAATGCATGTATACCTATGGCCAATTCATGCTGATGCATGGCAAAAACCATCACAATACTGTAAAGTAATTATCCTCCAATTAAAATAAATAATTTAAAAAATAAACTAAGTAAGGAAGGTTGAACAAAATAAAAACTGACCCAGAACTGACACAGATGTTAGACGTTAGACAATAGCATAAAAGTACAATTATAACTGCATTCCCTGTGTTTAAAACTTTAGACATGAAAAGTAAAAGATGATATAAACCAGACTCCTGGAGGTGAAAACTATATTGGATGAAATTAACACCATAGCAGATACTGCAGGAGAGGTTGGTCAATTTAAAGGCATAGCCATAGAAATAATCCAGAGAGAAAAATAATGAAAAAAATGACAGAATATTGAGTAGTGAACAACTACATAGACTTGTAATGGGAATCTAATGGGAAAACGATACACTTGTAATGAGACTCCCCAAAGAGGTAGGGACAGAGAAATGGTAGAATGAATAATAGCCTCCACTTTTCTCAAATTGGCTGAAAATTATAAACCCACAGATCCAAGAAGCTCAGGCAACCCCAAGCACAGGCAACATGAAGAAAAGTATACCAAGACACACAAGTGTCAAACTGTTCAAAACCAATGACACAGGCAAACTTAAAAAGCAGCCAAAGTAACTAGAGAAAAAGCCAAACAAGATAAAAGGAGGAAATAATGTGGATGCTAACACACTCCTTATAAAAAGCAATGCAAGCGAGAATGCTCCAGTGCCTTACTGAAGCAACATCTTTAATGTTTGGAAAGAAAAAAAAATTGCCAACCCTGAATTCTTTACCCAGTGAAAATATATCTCAAAAATGAAGGTGAAATAAGGACTTTGTCAGAGCAGGAAAGTGATTTCATGAAGTAAATCTCTTATAATGTGCTTGTCCGTTTCTCTACTGATGGACAGTTAGGTGATCTCCTTTTCTTTGCATGTTGTACAGTGCTGAAGTGAGTACATATATATTAATTTTTTGTCCACATGATATTTTTCTAGGATGTGCGCCTAACAGGGGAATTGTTGGGTCATCAGCAAGTGGATCTTTGGTTTTATTTGTTTTGTCCAGGTGTCTGTCCAGCTGCTAAAGAGCCCGCATGTCAGCACAGGGATTGTCAGATTTTAATTTCTCTTTTGTAATGCATATAGATGTTCTGTTTGTTGTGTTAGTCTCTGTGCCTGTCTTTGCTCCTGTATAATACTGTGCAGTTACGTAGATTTATAGCAAATTTTATTATCTATTTAATAGTTGAATTCAATTCAGTCGCTCAGTTGTGTCTGACTCTTTGCGACCCATGAACCGCAGCACACCAGGCCTCCCTGTCCATCACCAACTCCCAGAGTCTACCCAAACCCATGTCCATTGAGTCAGTGATGCCATCCAGGCATCTCATCCTGTCTTCCCCTTCTCCTCCTGCCCCCAATCTTTCCCAGCATCAAGGTCTTTTCTGTTTAATAGAGCATCTATTTAATAGCAACTCTGTGTCAGTTATTTTGGGCTGCCATTATAAAATACCACAAACTGGTTTAAGCAACAGACAGTTCTGAGGATAGAAGTCTGGGATCAAGGTGTGGCCTCAGTTGGTATCCTCCGAGGCTGCAGGGGGAAGATGTGTTCCAGGCATCTCTCCTCCACCTGTCCATGGACATCTTTTCCCTGTGTCTCCTATCATCTATTTTCTGTTCACATCTGTGTCCAAATTTCCTCTTTTTATAATGATGATAGTCACATTGGAATAGGGTCCAGTCTAATGGCTTCATTTTAACTTGGCTGCCTCTGTAAAGACTCTTTCCCAAAATATGGTCACATCCAAAGGTATTAAGGGTTAGGGCTCCAACAGATGAATTTTGAGAGGAATAATACCTCTTCTCCTAGTTATTCACCGAAACAGAATTCTAGAATAAGTTTCTTAAATCCCACCAGGAAAATTCCTCTCATTAGATTTGCATCAGATTGACTTTGGGAAAAATGATGAGTTTGTGATACTAAGCCATCCTTTTCATAAACATGTGT
Source organism: Antilocapra americana (assembly GCA_007570785.1). Taxonomy (NCBI): domain Eukaryota; kingdom Metazoa; phylum Chordata; class Mammalia; order Artiodactyla; family Antilocapridae; genus Antilocapra; species Antilocapra americana. The sequence continues at coordinate 7,313 of ML663590.1, forward strand.
ATATAAGCCTTTATTTGAAGGTTCTTTTTATGTCTTAAAATAAAGTTGTAAATTTGCTCCTGGTGGCCGTACATTAATCTCTTTCCCATTGCTCACTACCATGAATCCCACCCCACTCTGGAGTCCACTCAACCTTTGTTGAGAAACTCAACAACAAAGGTTTATAAGCTTCTGGCTCCTGTGTAATTAACCTCATTTGTCATCATCCCCTGCTTCAAACTCTATGCCAAAATTCTTGAGGCTTTTTCCAACATACCATGCTATAACACACCTTCTTGCTTTTTCTTCTCTTCTCCTCTACCTTCTTTTAGCTTTTACCCATTAAAGGATGGAGTGAGTTAAAGGTTTATCCCAGACTAATCCTACCACAGAAATTTAACCTTAGCTCAGACCACTGAGCATCTCACAGACTAATTAGGTCGCTCTTCTCTTTGTGCATCTGACCGTACAACTGTAGTGTCAGAGGATTTTATCGAAGTCTCTAGAATGGAGTCAAGCTAATGGAGCCTCTTTGAGGGTTAGGACTATATCTGATTCAAATTTGGATGCCATCAAACTGTAGCATAGTGTTTAGCATATAGGAAGTTACAATGAATATTGATGGTATGAGTGAATGAAATAAGTCAGAAAGGTGATTTATTAAGTTTCCATAGGCGATATTTCCTTTTCAGAGACAGCTAGCTAAGACCCCCTTCTTAGGATTAGTGGACCTGGAAGACTAGGTGAGATAGGGAAATAGGCAAGTGAACACTGATTCAGGGAAATCAGGGCAGATGTGGTGACAGCTGACAACCTCTCCCCACTTTATAACAGAAAACATCATTTTGCTTCTGTGTGGCCAGACTATTTGTGTCCACTTTGTTTAATGTCCTTTGTTCTTGGAAATTGCTGGATAAACACGATCAGGGTCTGTCTGTCTCTCCACTGCCAAGGCTTCCTGCTGGCTCTGTCATCAAAAAGTTTCTTGGAGAGTTTCTAGCAGTCTTCCTACCTGTGGACACACCCTGTTGCTGGACCACTGAGATGACCACCGGCTGCGTGGGATGAGACCACGGGCGTCCCCATGAGGGCCTGGTCCTCGCTGATAGTCCCTTTCTTTCCTGGAGCCTCAGAGCATTTCCTTTCTTTCCCAGTTCTTGGGTACGAGATCATCCAGCTCTTGTTTTCAGGTAGTGGATCCACTTGGCAAGGAATACTTAGTGTCTGTTCCTGGGCCTTTTCTCTGAAATTAGTGAGCCGACTGAGGGTTTCAAAACACCCCCAAGGCCACATGGTAAAGGTGACTCTTCAGATATGTTTCAAGTCCCTGGCTTTTGATGCCTTTTATCTTCTCCAAAGTAAGTCAGAGCTTTAGACAGAGCTTTGAGGGCTTGCAGTCAGTGAGGATGGGAGTGAGCCGGGACACTCCGACAAGCAGCTCGCGGAGTGCTTTTCTGTTCCCCCCACCTGTGCTGGGGCCTCTCTCCTCGCCATGGGAGGGTGGATTCAGATGTTGAGCTGTCCACGTCCACAAGACCTTCTCCTCTAAACCAAGCGCTTCGTGTGCACCCCTCCCCCACGCCTGCATTCCCTCTGGAGGACATCAGGACCAGGGAAAAGGATGACACGCATTCACTCTCCCTTTTGGCCTGTGCTTTACACAATAGAGATGTCCCCCTTTCCTCTTGTGCACGAGGTCTCTGGGCTCAAGGGTGACACTCATCGGAGGGGGCAGAATATTCTAGAAAGTCAAGTCACCTTTTATCATGTTGGGCTATTGCCCTTGCTTGCATCCTCTCCCTGTTTTCCTTTGGGGAACCATCCCTTGCATATTTCCTGATAATTCTGTGAGACTCGTAGACAAACCCTCTCCCTAAATAGCTCCTTCAAGGTCGTGCTCCCCTTGAAGCTTCCTTTTGGGGACTCAGAATGGTCATCCCACTTGCTGCTAGGAACCCCCTTTCCTCCTCCACATGGTCAGTGCTCAGACACTGTTTGTGGCCCTTTTTTTTTGGCTGCACTGTGTGGCATATAGGATTTAGTTCCCCAACTGGGAACTGAACCTGTGCCCCTTGTGTTGGGACTGCAGAGTCTCAGCCACTAGACTACCAGGGAAGTCCCTATTCCTGGCTTTGATTAGTTCACACACACACATTTTAGGGATGGCAACACTCCTGCCATTAACGTCTTGTGGGCAAACCAGCAACCTCACACTTTCCTGCTGTGAGGATGTGTTGTTTCATCCAAGAAAAATGACCGGATAATTGAACCTAATTTTTATGAACAAAATTTTAAACACTGTACACATCCATGGAACTTTGAATATAACAGATTAAACAGAACATAGAAGAAACACATTCATTTAACCTGGTTTTTATCAATCAGGATAGTTGTTCTGCACACCAGTCACTGGTCCGAGTTGCAAGGTTATGCAACTAACAAGTGGGTTGGCTCAGAGAGCTTCGGTTAGAATTCCTTTGTACTTCCCAAACTGCTTTCTGTTACGAGCAGCAGTCAACCTTTCTTGCCATTGAAAATATTTACCCTCTCGTAGGCTCCTGTGTGCCAGGTCATCAGGTGCGTCTGAGTCCTTTTGATGGGAGGGGTGGTGATGGCAAGTGAGACAGAGGCAGCTCTGCAAAGTTTGCAGGGAGACACCGGTGACCGGCAAAATCTCATTTCTACCTGACTTGCTTCCTCCAATGTTGGTTCAACGATTGAATAAGTGAATGAAGGAGAACAAGGCAAAGGTGACTAAGTAAGGAAAGATCTTCCTGGAGTTCTCAAGCTTACCACAAGTTTCCTTTGTACAGATTCTACGGATGATACAGCTTTCATCGGTCACGCTGATGCCCTCTTTCAAATGATAAACCTTGGGAAGAGTCCTAGAAAAACAAGTACCATGTTGTCAAATTTCTTTGGGGAAATGTATTGAGCCAAAATTTTTACTTTATTTTGTTGAAAAACCGGGTAGTTAAGTGTTAGGTTTTTAAGTTTTTCCTGTAAAAGTTGTTTTGCTTATACCTTTTCAAAAGGAAGTAAGCACACGCTTGGAAAAAGGAGTGTGTGACTACATGGTGTCTAATACTAGCTTATTTGATATTATTATAAAGTAAACATCAAGTCCTGGCATGCGATGTTTCAGGCTCCCTTGCTGCCCTCTGCATTCTAGTTTATGTTACTCCTGTCTCTTCTAAGGAAATCATACCCATTATCCCCTTCCCTGCCATTCAAGTTGCTTTTCTTTGACATCAAAGATTCCTCTGTGATTTCCTTTCTTGGCTCAGCTGCTCACAGGGAAGAATGCGGACTCAGCAGCAGTGAAATCTCAAGTCATTAAGTATTATAAATTCCCCTTTGGACATATACAGTGACTTTCAACAAGTACTCCATTTCCTGTACCTTTGTAAGAGAAAGGGAAATTAAAAAAAAAAATTACAAACTTTCCAAATAATTAGGTCAACCAATTATAATCTAAATATTTACATTTACATGATTGCAGCAGCAACAGGCACGGATCCAGGTGATGTTTTGAAGTAAAACTGAATAAACGATATGTCATGGTAAAAATAAATATTTTAAATCGCTATTGTGCTATCGGATTAAACGCCCTACATCCTTAGTTAGACAAAACGGAGTTGGGAGCCTGTGATGTGCAGGCATCTGGAATGTCTCCAACTACCTCCCCAGCATTCTGTTGGGTGTTTGATGATGTTCTCTAGGTTTTTAAGAAGATATTCAATCTCTTGCAATGTGACCCAACTCCTGAGTCAGCCCCTACTGAACATTGGCATAATGACTTAATCCTCTGCAGGGTCTACGCTGTCCAGACATTTTCTTAGAGACAATATCCCAAAATGTTTCTTTGACCAGAAAAGTGAAAGTAGAGAGTAGTGAACAGAAACTTAATTGCACTGTAGGTGACTGTGTTCACGGACTGATTTAATGAACAATTAACTCCTAAACAGAAAGGCTGGATGGGGTTCTTTCTTCGGTCCAGTGTCTCTGGCCTGGACCAAAGACCAGGAATTCCTCCTGTTATTTTAGTTTCATCATCAACACCAGCTTAACGTGGACAATGGGCTATTCCAAAGGGCTCTATGTACATCATCATATTTACCTTGTGGCCCAGTTAAGGCCTTTGTGTTACATGCTCGGATGCCCTTTCTGCCCTGTGAACTCTTCCTGGATTGTAATTATATGCGCACTTGCAAAATTAGCCGATTGCTATCTCTTCCCCCAACAGGTTGATAGGGAGATCCATAGAGGCAGAAATTAGTCTGCATTAAAACTAACAACTTGGGAGGGAGAGGGATAAACTAGGAATAGGATATTAACAGATATATACTACTATGCATAAAAGACAAAAACAACAAGAACGCACTTGTAGCCCATTGAGCTACATTCACTATCTTGTGAAACTGAAAGTGAAGTCACTCAGTCGTGTCCGATTCTCTGTGACCCCATGGACTGTAGCCCACCAGGCTCCTCTGAAATGGGATTCTCCAGGCAAGAGTACTGGAGTGGGTTGCCCTTTCCTTCTCCAGGGCATCTTCCCAACTCAGAGATCAAACCCAGATCTCCCACATTGCAGGCAGATGTCTGAGCCTCCAGAGAAGCCCTCCAATATTTTGTAATAATCTATAATGGGAAGGAATCTGAAGCTGCCTACTTGAAATTTACACAATATTGTAAATCAACCGTAGTTCAATAACAACAACAAATTAGCATCTGATTGTGTGTAGGGTCCACACACATCCAGGTATTCGATAGTTGTTTAAATGGAAAATTAGGAATAAAGATGTGGATTGAAAGTGACTAAATTATGCTTCTGAATAAACAAATATACAAAGAGCTCTCCTGAGCCAAGTGACCTATAGATGACCGATGACAGGTGGGTACTTGCTTGAAACTGGGAGCCAAGTGCAGTTCTCAGTACCCCATGAGAGGTGCTCAGTGAGAGTCTGTGCATGAACAGATGTCAATGCTCACAATAATAGTGCGGTGACTTCGGAGACATTCCAGCTGTGCTGATGAGGAAACCGAGGCCGGCAGAGGAAAACTGGTTCTGCGTTCAGCGGTGGGCCTGGCGCCAAAGCCAGGCCTGCAAGGAGGGCTCTATGGGCTTGGCCATCATACAAACTGTCTTCAGCCCCCCACTTAGTTTTGACCTGGGCCATCTTTTCAGGACCAGCGCCAACAATGCCGACTGAAGAAGCTCAAGACTATTTTGGTTGCGTTAATTCGGTATTTCCTTGATACAAATGAACTTATTTACAAAGCAGCAACAGACTCACAGACTTCAAGCACAAACTTCTGGTTGCCAGAGATGATGGGGGTGTTGGTGGGAGGATGAGGGACAGGTACACACACTGTACTTAAAATGGATAATCAAGAAGGACCACAGGGGACTCTTCTCAGTGTTATGCGGCAGCCTGTATGCCAGGGGAGTTGGGGGAAGAACAGATACATGTACATGTGTGGTTGAGTCATTTTGCTGTGCCCTTGAATCACGACATCGTTAATCGGCTACTCCAGTACAGAATAAAAAATTAAAAGAGTTGGCACTTCTTTAGTGTGGCAGGATTCCCCAGAAGATGCTTGAGAGGGCTTCGCACAACAATATTTTTTTAAATTTTTTACTTATATAATTATTTTAATTTGAACTAGAGAAAATATAATTGGAAAATATAACTCAACCATGTTACTGGAACATCAAAGCAGTTTTTTCATAGTTATTATGGTGTAGGATGGAAATAAATTATTTAAATTTTCAAACGAATCAGAGAGAAGCATTAAGTAACTGATGATAGAGCTTGCATAAACAAGGTAAACATCATAAAGCACAGCAAACACTCCCTAATGTTATGCAAGTTTCATGGTAAGTGAATCTGTTCCTCTTCTCCAAATTTCATCTAACTTACTTCAGGCGATGTTGAAAGTCTTCTCACGGCAAAAAAAGGACACACCTTCTTGAGTGGGAAAAACCACTGCTTTATCTGTCTGATGGTAAGACAGCTCATTCTTCTGTCCTGGGGGAAGCCCTAGGCTTTCCAGGGGGAGAGTTTGCTTTGACAGGTTCCATTTGCAAACCATTCCCCCAAACAAAGAGACCTTCTGCTATCTTTCTCTCTTCCTTTTCAAAAAGTTCCTGCTGCTCTGAAGTGGGAAGATCAAGGGGACTTCCTTCCCTGGGGGTAGGGAGGGGCCATTGCTGTTTGTCTGTCTGTGTTTACTGACGTGCTCTGTCGACCCTATGGACTGTAGCCCACCAGGCTCCTCCATCCACAGAATTCTTCAGGCGAGAATACTGGAGCGGGCTGCCATTTCCTTCTCCAGAGGATCCTTCTGATCTGGGAATCGAGCCCAGGTCTCCTGTGTCTCCTGCAGTGGCAGGGGGATTCCTCAGCTCTGAGCCACCAGGGAAGCCCCATTGCAGAGCTGAGGGCCTGTCCCAGGAAGAGGTCCCCTACAATCTTATTAAAAATTAACAAGCATTTCAAGAGCAGGGACTTCTTTTATGACTATTGAAACATTTCCCAGCCAAGATAGATGCAAATTATGTATCTTTGTACTCAACAAAATGTTCATTGGATGAGGAATGAGAGAATAGGTCTCCCGTTACTTCCTCCAATGTAGCAAAACACCAGCAAAAGTCATGCTTTTCCAATGATAATGTCTTCTTTAATGACTTGAGTGCAGGGTGGACATCTGGGCTTAGCACAGGCTGCTTCTGTGAACTTTCAAACTGGAATGTGAAACTTGGCAAATCCAGAGATTAAGCAGGTGCTCAAGAATATCTGTTGATATTTTTACTGAGTTTAATAGTGACCTTTCAAAATTCATGTGTACCCTGAACCTGTCCATGTGACGTTATTTGGAGATAGGGCTGTTGCTGATGTCATCAAGTTAGGATGGGGTTGCAGCCAAGTAGGATGAGTCTTAAATTCAGGATGACTGATATCCTTATTGTTAGGTAGTTAGAATAGGAAATGAGTCCAAAATGGCGGTGGCTAGAAGACAAGGAAGGGAAAAGCCAGCGAAAATAGAACAAGGAAGGTCCGAGGACCTGAGTGAGAACTGCAGGTAGAACAGCACTCCTGTCTAAGCCCAATTTGCATAGGACAGGCCCAGGGGGCAGAAACAAACATATAAAAGAGGAGCCAAAGCGCTCACTCTCTCTCTCTCCTGCACCTCAAAGATGGACTCTCCCTCTTTCTCCCACGCGCTGCAGTGTTCTTCTCTTCACTGCCTTGGATCGGCATGCCCTCATGCTTCGAGGATGAGTTCTCTGGCTGTCATCTTCTAAATAAAATAGAGCTGTAACACTGAGCTGTAACACTGATTTATTTAAGAGCTATAACACAGTCTGTCCAAGACCCGGGAGCTGTGGCCCGCCGAGGGCTTCGATGTCCGTCACTCCAAATCTTTGTTGTGATGAGACAAGGACCGAGGAGCATACCCTCGAGTGACATCTACACTCACCTGACATTATGAAGAAGAGAGAAATTTGGACGGAAAAACATGGACACAGGGGACTTGATGTCATGACAGTGGTACTAGGGGATGGCAGATAAGAGCGATATGTCTACCAGACAAAGAACTCCAAGTGTTGCCATGATACTAGGCTGTGCTGTGCTGTGCTCAGTCGTGTCTGACTCTTTGCGACCCTGTGGTCTGCAGCCCTCCAGGCTCCTCTGTCGATGGGATTCTCCAGGCAAGAATACTGGATAGGGTAACCATTCCCTTTTCCAGGGGATCTTTCTGATCCAGGGATCAAGCCTATGTCTCTCGCCTCTCCTGTATTACAAGTGGATTCTTTACCATCCGAGCTACCAGGGAAGCCCATAAAGACAAAACTCCTTCTTAACCATGACCATTTTCACAGATGAAGACTTCACTTTCTGAAATTACTTGAGAAGTGGAGATTTTGATTTGACATATCCTAAAAATCTAGAATTTCAAGGTGATACTCTTCGTAGCTGTTCTAGATTCGTGAGAGCAGAAGCACACTTTATACTAAAGCAATATCGTGGCACCAGCCACATACATAATCATATATCACTTAATAGACTTTCAGAGGAGAGACAAAAAGCACAGTAGGTGAACCGAGACCTCACCCCACACCTGCTGGAGGAGACCAGAGGGCCGGCGACACGGCCGTCCCAAGGCTCTGCCCCCATGCTGTGATGCCCGGGTCTCATCTTCACGTGTGCCGTGGCGCATCAGTGACAGTCAGTTAGCAGGAAATGTAGCGGGAGACGAGCCGAGGGAAGTTTTATTAACCGGCATGTTTTGATTGTCCATCACTGCGTTTGAGATACACTTCTAAAATGATTGGCCTGTCAACATAACGGATTGGCAGCTAAAAATAACCAGGAGAATAGGTGACAAAATAAAAAGGGTAAATTATGGCGAGGATAACGTTGGTGATTCAAATGAGGTCCATCAAGATGAATAATAAAACGTAGTTCAGGCAATGACAAGTCAACATAAAGCCACCGATACATTTTTCTACGTACAATTCAACACAGAACTAGCCATTTCATGTTCACAAAACAGCACAATCTGTCATATCTAATGGGTATCATATCTGAATGCTATTTGCTTTTAAGGTCTTTCTTTTTGCATGTTCTCTGTAAATACCCATTGCTAGGGAATGAAGTTGTAACTAGCTTTATGTCTGTACATATTTAAGAAGCATATTATATTGAAATAAATTATCAATCGTAGGAATCCATGAGAATTATTTTCCTTTTAAAGGAAATGACTCACATTTGAGCAGTACAGCCCTAGTGGCATTGTAGTCTTTCTGTATTTTATTTTCAAATTTTGAAAACCACATTTGGAGTATTTTCCTGTGATTATAAAAGAAGCACATGTCTCCTGTACAAAGGAATTGTTTCATACAGAGAAGCAAAAAGAATGAATCACTAATAACTTCTATTTCCCACACTATTTTAATACCTATTCTTTTATTTTTTAAAATAAATATTTACTTTCATAAACAAAAATGATATAGAGCCATATATATATATATATATATATGTATGTATGTATGTATATTGTAATTTGCTTTTATCACATAGATGGTGATGACTCCCCAGGATATTAAAGGGAGAATTTTCTGCTTCAGAGTTTTAGCAAAGAACAAGCCAACCCTCAGTTTCCCAAAGTGATGGAGTGGGTCCTGGAGGGATAATGAAGCTTCTTTTCCACCATCATCCCTGCCTCAAATCCATGGGAAGAGAGGCAAGTGGAGGAAGAGCTGGGGTTCCTTTGGGGAGGGTTGCTGATATGCTGAGCATCACCTCCCTCCTCCAACGCTATGTGCATATCTGGAGCCAGGTGAGGAGGCTTCGATGGACCCCTTTAGGAAGCTCCTCCCATCCTCTGGAATTCAGGGAGCATGGGGTCAGACTCACACAGAGAAACTGCGAAGCCTGAGACAGTTTTTGGGGGTGTTATGGACCGAATTGTCTCCCCAAGTTAATATGCTGAAGCTCTAACCCACCAAGTGAGTGTGTTGTAGACAGGGCTGGTAAGAAGGAAATTAAGGTTAAATTAGGTGGTAAGAGAAGACTCTTGAGCATCCCTTGGACAGCAAGGAAATCAAACCAGTCCATCCTAAAGGAGATCAGTCCTGAATATTCATTGAAAGGACTGATGATGAAGCTGAAGCTCCAATACTTTGCCCACCTGATGCAACGAACTGACTCACTGGAAAAGACCTTGATACTGGGAAGGATTCTGAAGGCAGAAAGAAAAGAGGCCAATGGAGGATGAGATGGTTGGATGGCATCACCGATTCAATGGACATGAACTTGGGCAAATTCCAGGAGATGGTGAGGGACAGAGGCCTGGTGTGCAGCAGTCCAGGGGGTCACAGAGAGTCAGACACAGCTTAATGACTGAATAGCAACAACAGGCGGAGCCCTGATTCCAGAGAAAGAATGCTTTTATTTGTTTTAAGATTTTTTGATGTGAACCATTTTTAAAAATCTTTATTGAATCTGTTACCCTAGTGCCTCTCTTTTATGTGTTGGGATTTTGGGCCACAAGGCATACAAGATCTTAGCTCCACGACCAGGGATCAAACCCACACCCCCTGCACTGGAAGGCGAAGTTTGAATCACTGGACCGTGAGTGGAGTCCCTGATGCTTTTATAAGACTAAGCCACTTGTGGAGGACACAGTGAAAAGGCGGCTTCCTGCAGGCCAGGAAGGGGGCTCCCCAGAGCCTGACAGCGTGGGCACCTTGATCTTAACCTTACAGCGTTCAGAACTGCAGAAGAAACGTCTGCTGTGTAAGCCTTCGGTCAGGATTTTTTGTTGTGTCAGCCTGAGCACGCTAGGACAGTGGGCTTGGGGAGGCGAGAGTGGGTGCTAGACCTGTCCAGTGAAGGCGAAGGGGTTGACCAGTCTCTAAAACATGCCTCTTTCGACCTGTGTAGGTGTGTTAACCAAAGGCACACACACACACACACACACACACACACACACACGCGCGCGCGCGCGCGCGCGCCATGAGATTGATAAAGAGGGAAGAAGGGAAGGAAGTTGGGGCGTAAAAGAGGGGGCAAGGGGAGAGGTTTCGAGGAAGGACGTTCAAGTTTGCTCCCTTCCTCAGAGGTCACAGTTGTAACCTCTATTGATCCAGGGAAATACCAGCCATGTGCTATTAGCCGAAAGTGCCGGGCCGAGCACGACCTTAGGTCTGACCCCTAAGATGAGCTTCAGAGGTAAGGGACCCCCGAATGCAGCAGTCTCCTCTGTTAACACGTAATATGGAGAAAGCAGCGCCTGAGAAACTCTTTCCCCACGCTGTTCTTTAGTCTCAGGAAGAAATCCTCTCGGTCTCTGGCTACATGTCTGTTTCTTGTCAACTAATACAAGCACCTAAACAATTTCTTTAAACTTCAAAATCTAACCGTAACCACTATCAGCCCATGTAAATAAAATGTCAGTTTGCAGAAGCTTCTAAACACCCCCCTTTTTTTTTATGAATATCTGTATATTCCAAGAACTGTTCTTTTTCTTTCCGCAGAATAGAGGGAGACAAGCATATAACTACAAACATAGATGTTCAGGTGACAGTTTTCTTAATGCTTTGTGTTCTCAGGATGGGTTCATAAGGGAAGCGGCTTTGGAAGCTGGCATGCAGTCTGTCACCTATTCAAACATCCCGGTTTTGGAAGGTTGGTGTTGCTGTCAATCACCAACTAAAAAGCCTTTGCCACGAGCCTGCTGAGTCAGCCAGCATCTTAGACGTGGACGGATGGAGGGTCTATTGTGTGTATGAAAGCTCCTGGCACCACAGCTGGTGAGTGTTATGAGCTCAAAGAGTGATTTTCAAGATGTGATTAAAAGCGGGATGTAAGGAAAAACAGGGTGTCAAGAGCATCCAGGTGTTCTCAAGGCTGTGAAGCCTTCTTGCACAGTTCTAATTTCCCGAAGGTCTGCTTTTCTGTTTTGTTGTTTTCAATTAACGAAGAATCGAGGGAGTTACCAGAACTCAGAGTCACGTCAAAGGTTAGAGTTTAGAGCCTGATAGCCCTCATGTGTCCTGGTGGCTCGTCTGTCCTTTCTGGGTTTGAGAGATGAGTCTCTGATTTCTTGTTCAGAGTTCTGCTCTCAGATTTTTCTAGAGTCCACAGAGAAGGAGGTCCATGGGGTCTCCAGTCACGAGGAGCTGGTAGCCATGGAGGTGGCACAAATCAGATTTCAAGGGTTCTTTGATGGCATTGATGGAAAAAGTGAGGTGGTCATGTCATGCTTGCTTCCTGGGAGACCGGAAGGGCAATCTAGATGCACAGATTAGAATGATTACCTAGGTTTTAACTCAGATCTATGGGTGTCTGGATCCTGACTTCCTTGCTTTTCTTAGCCAGTGACTCTGGGTAAATTATGCAAATATTCTGATCCTCAGCTTCCCCATACTTAGGATGGGAATAACTACCAACCTCATAAGGTTGACGTGAGTCAAGTACAGGGCTGACGAGGTTCATTGCCACGTGTCGTAGCTCAGATACAGAACAAGGAACATTCCCGTAGAGGGAGGCCACGCCGTGGTTTAATCACTCTAGGACCTGGTGCAGGATACAAATGCTTGGTAAGTGTTATGCTGGGAAATCATTTAACAAATTGGATTTGGAAGAGAAATAATATGTGCTGTAAAATGGGTGCTGGGGATCTTTTATGAGAAATAAGGCAAAGGAATACAAACTGTGCTTCACTTTTTTCTGGACTGGATTCATATTCAGGATTTTATGGTATATTACTTAGTCTGTTCAGATCCCTGTCATCACCAGATACCACATTCCCATCTTTATCAAGACCCTCTGGTGACAGATCCTGTTAGTCTTTAGTGTAAAATGTATCTTAATCTTGTGAGAAAAAGATGCATGGGTGATGGATAAAACTGAAAATAAGGAAGTGGATTTTAAGGAAGCAAAGTAAAGGGATGAAAAAGCTCGTATGGACAGTGAAACAGTTATAAAAGTCTCATATGTGTATCTAACAGGCAGGAGTCTCAGAATCTCATTACTCAAGAAATTACTGAAAAACTAGTAACAGGAGTACTTTAGCAAACCAGTGCAGTTAGAGGAGGGCTTCCCAGGTGGCACACTGGTAAAGAGTCTGCCTGCCAGCGCAGGAGACGCAGGAGACACCAGTTCGATCCTTGGATCAGGAAGATCCCCTGGAGGAGGAAATGGCTATCCACTCCAGTATTCTTGCCTGGAAAATCCCACGGACAGAGAAGCCTGGCGGGCTACAGCCCACGGGGTCGAAAAGAGTTGGATGTGACTGAGCACGCATGTAGGCACACAGTTCAAGGGAAAATGTATTGTAAGCACATCAAGACTATGAATGAGCCATTGCACAGAGTTTGAATTGAACTCAGGTTTATTAGATTTAAAATGACCTTGGCAGGGACTCCCCTGGCGGTCTAGTGACTAAGACGCCACACTCCCAATGCAGGTGGCCCGGGCTGGATCCCTGATCAGGGAGCTAGGTCCCACACGCTGCATCTTAGAGTCCATATGCTGCAACAAAGTTTGAAGACCCTGTGGCTGTAACTAAGACCCGGAGCAACCCAGTAAATAAATATGTCAAAAAATGCAATGGGGTAAAGAAATAAACTAAAATGGTCTGCCAAACTTGTGACATCACCATCAACTCTGAATAATTGTTAAATCCCTCATCACACAGGATTCTTGATATAGATACATCGAGTCAGCAAACAAAGAGGAGTCGCCCATGCAGAAGGGTTAGGATCTCCAGAAGGGGGCTCCTGGAGGAAGAATGCTGAGCAGCCCAGTAGGGTGAGGCATCAGGAAAAAACGGGTTTTGGGAGACCCCTGGAAGCTGAGTTGTGACTCTCTGGAGTCTGTCTGGGCTTTCCAGGTGACACTAGTGGTAAAGAACCTGCCTGCCAGGGCAGGAGATGCAAGAGACACAGGTTCTATCCCTGGGTTAGGAAGATCCCCTGGAAGAGGGCATGGCAAACCACTCCAGTATTCTTGCCTGGAAAATCCCATGGGCAGGAACCTGGTGGGTTACAGTCCTTGGGGTTACCAATAGCTAGACACAACTAAAGCAACTTAGCCTGAAGCACAAACTAGAGTATGCCTGCCTCCATTTGGTCTAAATTATTTGCAATTTCAGGCTTTCCTCTCCCTTCATATTTTGCAATTTAAAAGAACATAGGAACACACATATACCCATGGAAGATTCATGTCAATGTATGGCAAAACCACCACGATAATGTAAAATAATTAATTAATTAAAAATAAATAAATAAAAGTAAGAAAGAGAAAACAAAATAAAAGAACATAGGGGAAAACAGGGCTAGAGATTCTTAGAAGTTCAGTCTCTCTCTGGATGATAAATAGAGTTAATTCTCCTTTCCTAGCAGGTAACTCTCTGAGGACATTGTCTTTAGCTAGGAGAATTTAATTCTGTTTTAGACTCATGATTAAGTCCTCTAGAGGAAACCGGAACATTGCCATTATTTTCCTTCTCATTGAAAGGGATAGCCTATAAAACACAGGTAGTTGGAGATACTGACACATTTTCCTCAAGGAGCGCTTCGTTTGTAAACATGACTGAACAATGTAAGTCTCTTCCAAAGGGGGTCTGAGGACTGTCTAAAGTTTCCTTCACATCTTTTCAGCAGGAGTTTTCTACTGTAACCAGCTGCAGATATTCGTGTTCGTTTAATCTCCAGTCATTTATCCCACAAATGTCCACTGCCCACTGCACACCGACTACGTCTCAGAGTTGTGCTGGGTGCGGCGAAGAGAGAATATGCTGATAGACGCAGAGTGAAGGATGCAAGTTATCCTGAGAGTCTCTTTCTTCAAGGAGGCTTCCTTGAGGATTTGAAATCTGGATTGGGCTTGGAAAAGCAAACAAGCTTTTCCTTTCAGGAGGCCACAGTAGGGGGGTGGATTTTGTGTGGGGAGAATGAGGGCACCCAGTGGGCACAGTGGCCTGACCTGCATACAGGGTGCCCTGTGGTTGGAGTGTCAGGTGAAAGCGGGAGGGGGCTTTGGGATGGACCTGGGAGGGTGGGTGGGTCATGCCCCCTACGGAGCTGTAACTGGAATCTGGGGGTGGTGAGGAGGAGGGAACTGTTCCCAACGGGAGAGAGACAGTAGGCGTCTGATGTTCCAGCAGAATCCTTGATAAGGAAGGGAGTATTTGGAACAAGCGGGTTTCAGATAGATCGAGACCAATTAAACTGCTACAGCCATGGGTCAGTTAAGGCCGTCGTGGGAGTGGCTGAGAAATCAGGCTTAAAAGCTGGGGGAGTTTCCACTCCTCTTGCGGACCTTGATAGAGAAACTCCGGAGGTGTTGATGCTGCCAGTCCAGCGCGGGGATGGTGAAGACCACACAGGGACGGATTCAATTTGTCTGTCTGAGATCTAGAAAGCTACAGGCTGTGGTGGGGGCTGGATGTGGGCAGGGCTCTGGGGCCGAGGAGTATTTGAGAGGCATCAGAGTGTAGGCGGCAGTTACAGCCCTGGCCGCTGTGAAGAGGGGATTCCAAGGAGAGACGGGCGCAGACTGCAGCGGTTAAATGGGTTAAATGCTCGCTCAAGGCCACGTGGATGATGCCAGAGGGTAGGGACCGGGTCCCACGGGGCCAGGGGTCCAGACCCCCAGAGTCTCACCTGTCTGCCCCTCCTCTGTCCCGCATCATTTTCAGGACACCAGAGAACGTATGTCCTTGTCTGGATTACTCAAAAAAGCGACCACATTTGTACAATTCAGTGCATCGCTTCTCTGAAGCAACATTTTGGAACCCATCACTGTATATATGGCCTTTTAATCACTCACAAAGGGAATGCCTTTTTGACTCAGGGAAAAGAGTTTTTTTTTTTAATTGAAAATGCAGACCAGAGCTTGGATCTCAAACTACTTCCCGAACAGCAAATAGGACTTTCGTAAAAAATTTAAATTATTGACTAAACAAAATACGTAAATGTGATAAATGAAAGTGGCTTGACCTGCTTGGAGGAGGAGATGGTCTCTCTCCTTCCTGGTGTCTGGTCCTCCCTCTTGCCTGTGGTGGAGAAGGTGCCGGACCCAATGGTCATCCTCCAGCTGGGTTTCCCAGAGGTCACATGGGCTGAGATAAGCTTGGAATGGCAGCTGAGCGAGGTACAGAGAATGAGATAGGGAATCTGGGGGATGCCCACATGGGAGACACCCACACCTTGGTATTCACGGGTCTCGGATATCAAGGGTTACTATGAATCTAGCAATGAGCTTTAGTGAGCTGACACAAAATCTCAGTGGTGGGCCCTTTCTTTCAGACCTATTCCATCCTGTCATGCTCACACAGCCCTAAAACCACTTCCTCGTGTTAATTCACCCCCCTGTGTGTGAACTTCCTACCTCTGCTCACCCTGGAATCAAGGGCCCAGTGTGGAGTACAAGACTCTGCTCCGGTCTGCAGGCAGCCTGACTCCAAGGTCAGTACAAGGAGTCGGAGACCGGTGAGCAGGCACTGGAGAGAGATCGCCAGGCATGCGGAAGGCAGTCTTCCGCAGACATTTGCTCTGTGGCCAGCTAAAAGGTGTCATCAGCAGCAAGGCGTCTGCTGCCCTTTACTTCAGTATTAAGGGTGTATTGCGGTTTGGACGCAGTCGTCAGTTTCACCGCTGCTCTGTTGCGGTTACCAGGAGAGGTGGAGTGAGGCGTGAAGTGAGGCAAGTGCCAGACAAGAAGCTGAGAAGAGAAAACGCCCAAATGAGTGTTGGCTTCAAGGCTGAGTCCCGCGGTGTGTGTCGTTGAACTTGGCCTTCACTGTCTTGTGAACGCAGAACGCTACCTGCCATCTCAGTAGACAGGATGCTGCAGCCCTCAGCCACTGCAACCACCCTGAGCAGGGCATCCCGAGGGGACTCAGGATGAGAAAGGGCAAGGTGCTGGCCCCATGAGCTGGGGTGCGTGTGATCTCTGATTTCAATGAGCCCAAACTCTTGCACCTCCTTGTACATAGTGCATGCACACTAAGTCGCTCCAGTCATGTCCAACTCTTTCCGACCCCATGGACCGTAGCCCACCAGGCTCCTCTGTCCATGGGATTCTCCAGGCAAGAATACTGGTGAGGGTTGCCATGCCCTCCTCCAGGGGATCTTCCTGACCCAGGAATTGAACACGCATGTCTCCTGCATTGGCAGGCAGATTCTTTGCCACTAGTGCCACCTAGAAAAGTGCTCAATTAGTTAACTGGAGATATCTGGTTTTCATTATTTAATGGTAAGCTTTTGATAGCCTGACTACATGGTCTTTAAAAACCTCTATGTATCCTGGCCCATCTCTTGCCTCTTTGGAGCAATCTGACAGCCTGCCTCCCGGGCTTAAGTCCTCAGCAAGTTTGCCAAATAAAACAAAACTTTCAAGTTTGAGATTGTATTCTTTTTTCTTCAGTTGATAGGTTCTATGATCTTCTGATGATGAATGTCTCATCTTGAACATATTGCACGGCCGCAGAGATTCCACATTTCAAAGATTTTAAATCGCCCTGAGGTCAAAGATCCCTGGGAGGTTGGCATGACCATGGGTACAGACTGATTGACAAATACATAAAAATAGCTATGTGAAGTCATAACTCATTGGTCCCACAGTCCGTGAAAGTGAAAGCCGCTCAGTTGTGTCTGACTCTTTAAGACACCACGGACTATAGCCTGCTAGGCTCCTCTATCCATGGAATTCTCCAGGCAAGTGTACTGGAGAGGGTAGCTGTTCCCTTTTCCAGGGAATCTTCCCAATCCAGGGATCGAACCCAGGTCTCCCACATTGCAGGCGGATTCTTTACCACCTGAGCTATGTTCAAATGACATGAAACCTCTGTTAAGTCTGCAAGTGGCCCCTGGTGACCACAGTGACTGACTGCAAGGCTTCCTGGTGTGGGACGGGGGTCTGCCACCCACACGTCAGGAGCCACGGCCCCAGGCAGCAGAAATCCCAGGATGTTTGGTTTCAGAGTTAATTTTCCATTAAGAGGTAGAACCTAATCTTCTGATGTTATCACATCCCCTTATCCACCATAATAACAGTATGCCCAAAGAAGCAAAGTCTGCTCCAGAAGCCTTCTATTATATCAATACGATACAGTTAAAATATGTTACCATCACAAATGGCAATTACACAGTGGGTAAGCCAGAGAGGAAACTTTGGGAATGCGGAGGCATTGGATGCCTATGGGAGTTTACGAAGAACAAAAGTGCAGTGAGAACCCAAACATTCTTTCTTGCTCTGGGATTCGGTAAAAGATCCATAGCCAGGATGTTGAGCTATGGCAGCGTGGAGGCGTTTCAGAGAGTTGTGAACATAGCAAGGTCAGGTGCTTGCTCCTAAGGACCTGAATCAATCTGAACAGGACGCTTCAAAACCAGGAGGACTGGTCAGGACATGCCTGCACTGGGCTTTGCCAGGAGCCTCATGGAGGCACTGAATGTTGGCACCGATGGGAAAGTCCTTGACACCCAAGTCACAGACACCCTGGGGAAGCTGTCAAGAGAGAGTCCGGCTGCTTCAATGTAGAGTGGGAATATTTTGTTCACTTGTTCTTCTGCGCATTCGGTGACTATCTGGGGTATAGCAGGTGGGTACCTGGAGTCCCTGCTCTGGTGAAAACTGTTCAGGTGAGGTGTGGGTGGAGGGAGACAGACAAGAAGCAAACACACAGGTAAGTAAAGAGAAAAGCTCTCTGTGTTCAGTGTGATGGGAGAATGAGGCAGAGGGAGCAAAGGGTGACTTAGCACAGAGTGGTCCACAGAGGCCTCCTGAGAAGGTACCCGAGTAGAACCCTGCGGGACGTGCAGGAGTGAGCCAGGCAGTGCTGGGAGGGCGGAGGGGTGTTTCCACAACACACAGTGGCACATGCAAAGGCCCTGAGGTGGCAGCCAGGAGGCAGGCAGGATGCAGCAGTGCGAGGGGAGGGAGGGAGATACAGGACGGGGCCAGAGGGGTCGTGAGGTTGTGTTCCCAGTGGGGACCCACTGTGGTGGGCAATGTCCTGAGTAAGACGCCGCTGGGACATCCTCTTCTTTCGGATTCTGAGATGTTTGACGAAACCCTCAGTGACGCTGGTTGTTGAATGTCTGCCTCTACCGCTTGAATCTCATCACACTTCTGGCCACCTGGGAAGCACTCTTACCTGCTAAAGACCTGTTTCAATTCTGCACATTGAACAGCTGGGCTCGGGACACACCCCTGACTCCCCCAACCCCTAACCCACCCTCAGCCTTTCCCAGGGCCTTTTGGGGCTCCATCCCTTAGCCCCATTCATATTCCCTCTTCCCTCCCAGGGAAGAGACATTACTTTCTACAAGGCAGCTCATGCCTATGGCCGGGGTCCAGTTAGAGAATCAAATTGCTTTTTGCCAAAGGCCACTGTAAAACATTTCCCGTGGGAAGCAGATATGGTTGGTTTTCAGAGTAAGGAAGAATTCTAGCAGTTTTGGAGCATTGAGGTACCTCAAATTCCAGAGGTAATTTCACAAAAGCACTCTTCAGACCATGCAACGCTGGGTCGTCTTAACAGGCCTTTGTAAAATTATGTGTGTTCTGAGGAGTAAACGCCTTTCTATCACATGGGAGAATGCAAAGTGGTGAAAGCCCAGTGACCAAGCCCTCTCAGCATCCTTTCCCACAATCGGTATTACCAGCATCTCGCTGCAAGCCCTGGGCTACTGCAGAGGAGCCTGTGTGAGCTGGGCACGGTCCCTCCCCTGTCCAGGGACTCACGGTTCCTTAGGGAAGAGGCCCAGGTAAACGGAACCTGGGGTCTTAGGGGAGTGACAGCAGGGTACATGACTAATAACCTTGAAAGGAGCGAGGGCTGCCAGGGAGAGGATGGACCAGCCGACCCTGCAGGGGGAGGAGGAGAATTCCCCCCCAGGGATGAAGAGGATCATCGGGGTGGGTGAGGCGGGGATGGCTCTGACATGACTTCCTGAAAACTGCTTCCAGGAACAAGGAGCTCCAGGGTGGGCGGAGCCTGCAGCAGAATCACTGCTTGCTAACTTGTTCCTGAGTTTGTTCAGAAAAGCCACATCTCCAGGGCTTAGTAGTTTGAGGTCCAGGGAGCGCTTCAGATCATTGGAACTCTCCAGAACTGTCCACGAGGCATCTGTTCAGGGCTCCCTCCCATCTGTTCTCTGTTTTTCACCCTTTTCCGATTCTGGGTTCCTCCATCCCCGAATCCTACTCAGTTCTCCTATGTCTCTGGGCCTCAGAATCCTACCCAAGGACCCTTGCACCCACTGGGCTGGGTTTGTGGTCTGGGGCTCAGCGGGTGGGGTGAGAGACCATATAAATTTGTTGGAGGAATGACTTCACTGTCTCTGTCCCTATGATTTCCAGGGTGGGTGGGGAGGGCTGTCTGTGCCCAGGTTTACAGCACACGGCCTGGACTAGAGGACCAAGGGCACCACGATTGTGGAGGAAGACATAGCTGAGAGCCAGCGGTCACTGCAGGGGCTCGAGCCTCAGGTCCATCCCATGAGGGCCCGGAGCAAGCCTGGGCCTGGGGCCTGACTGCAGGGCACCCTGGGCTGGGGACCCAGGAGAGGGGCTGGCTCTAGTTCTGCCCTCACTGCGAGCCTTGGGCAAACGGTTTGTGTATCTGGATGTCTGCTTTCTTGACTCAACATGGGAAGGTTAAGTTCACCCTGATCTCTGGTGCAGACAGTTCTAGGTTTATTTGTGACCCTGGACTGGTACCCATTAGGCACTCAGAAAATGTTAGTGGAACTGGCATGAGTGCCTCTCCTAAAATGCAAGGCCACCTCTTCATCATACCCTTTGGCCAACATGGGAATCTGAAACCAACTCAGGAAGTGCCCATTGTCACAAAGGCTGGAGGCCCTCCACCAGCAGGAATATGTGTACAATCTGGTGAGGGCGCATGTACCAGCGCAACTAGAAATGAACATTCATTTAGAAAATGTCCTTGCCGCCAGCCTTTGGGGAGTGGATTTCCCTCCAATAATAGCAGAGCTAGAACAGACTCCTTTGGTGGAACTTCTTCTTCAGTCCCTCAGTCATGTCTGACTCTTTGGGACCCCATGGACTGCAGCACGCCAGGCTGCCCTGTCCATCACCAGCTCCCAGAGTTTGCTCAAACTCATGTCTATTGAGTCAGTGATGCCATCCAACCATCTCGACCTGGGTTGTCCCCTTCTCCTCCTGCCTTTAGATTTTTCCAGCATCAGGGTCTTTTCCAATGAGTCAGCTCTTCGCATCAGGGGGCCAAAGTATCAAAGTATTGAGCTAGAGGTCCATAAAAGACAGCAAAGTCAATGACACCTTCTCAAAAGACAGTAGAAGGGAAAGCAGCGGGGACACGGACACTGTTGATGGTCAGGCTGTGATTCTTGAATGGTTTCCATACAAAAGAGGAGCTTTGCGCAGCAACATACGTGATCTCACTGCTCCTGTGGCCAAGGGCCATTTTCAGATAACTTGCTCCTTCCACTTGTGAAGAGATCTCTGTCTGTCTATCTGTTTCCACTGCATCTGGGCGAGTCCCCCAGACTGCCTTCCAGCCTCAGCGTCCCCGTGTGTGAAGAGCAGAGGCTCCCGAGGTCCCGCTGAGGACAGAGCAGGCGGAGGGTGCCGAAAGGACTGAGGGAAGATCAGGTCTATCCAAGCTGAGTGTTGTCACGGTCTTTAGTCCCGGCCACCGGTGACAGCTTTGCTCGAGCCTGTCTCTGCATCTCAGGAGCCGATGGTGCCCTCCCCCACGTCACCCACTGGCCACCAGGTGGATTCAGCTGCCCTGGCTGGTGGCTGTGGGTCCTGTTTGCTTGTCACGGTTTCCTAAGTGTCCTTCCCTCAGAAAGTGGGTGCTGGGACGGACGGCTGCCTGGTAAAGGAGGACTGGTCCTCAGTCAAGCTGCGACCACACCACCGCCCTTCCTACCTCTCTCCTCCCCCACGTGTCACAGCTCACTGGTGGAGGGTAGGGAGGCAGGGGACAGTGGGGTGCAGTGGGGGGCAGCGGAGCAGAAGCTGGGGGTGTGAGGGAGGGGCTTCCTTCCTTCCCGAGAGCTCAGTCCAATCCCTTTTGTTCCTCCTTTCCCTGGAAGAGGCATTTCCCCAAACAACCCATCCTGGGATCTCACGGTCCCCTAGACATCTCATCTGCTCTGCGACTCCAGCTGGTGTCCTTGGGATGCTCCAGATTCCCCCTCCTGGGGGACCGGCGGCTCCCAGACTGCCTGGTGCAGAGCAGCTTCTCCACGACCAAGTGGGGGATGGACACATGTCCCGGGGCTCCCAGACCTTCCGCTCCCCTGTGCGTGGTCCCCGGAGCTCACTCAGGGCCTTTCATAGCCTCCTGTTTCCCTGTTCAAGTCCCATCTCTCCCAGCAGTGTTAGACCCTGACCCTGCCGCCCCGTCTCTCTCTGCTTCTGCACTCAGCACCTCTGTCCTCCATGCAGCTCTCAGCTCCTGGTGCTCCCTTCTTCCAGCCCAGAGCCTCCAGGATCACCCCTCACTCCTCCTGAATGAGTCAGGTGGATGCGACCTCTCTGTCAACTTACCTTCTCCCACGACGATGTACTGGCTTCTTCCATCAACCCAATGGGAGTCTCTCTGGGCCTTGGGGTTCCACTGAAAAGATCTAGGGTCCCCTGTGAGCCCTCCTCCTTCTATCTCCAGCTCCTCCCATCACTATTTCCTTATAGAAATATGCTCTGAGGTTCTGGGTCACCACACACTCCCCTCGACCAGAGCAGCCTCAAGACTTTCTGGGGCCCTGAGGAGCCCGGGACACTGCTGTCTCCTTTGGATCCCTGTGAAGTGTTAGAACAGAAGGCAGGCATCAGTTATCCGCATCATCGCTGTCACCGTTAAGGCAGGGATGCTCAAGGCTTTCTCTGCATTCACAGCCTCCGCACCATCCTGTCCCACTGGCCCATGTCGCAGAAGCCAACACGTGGTTTTGATTCTGTCACACCCTGAGAGTAGTCTGAGCAGTGTCACTGTGACACCCTCATCACTGAATCCAAGGAGGCTTAGGTCCTCTTAGCCTCTTGGTGAAAGTGAAAGAAGGGAGTGAAGAAGTTGACTTAAAGCTCGACATTCAGAAAACTAAGATCATGGCATCTGGTCCCATCACTTCATGGCAAATAGATGGGGAAACAGTGGAAACAGTGGCTGATTTTATTTTCTGGGGCTCCAAAATCACTGCAGATGGTGACTGCAGCCATGAAATTAAAAGATGCTTACTCCTTGGAAGGAAAGTTATGACCAACCTAGACAGTATATTAAAACGGGGAGACATTACTTGGCCAACAAAGGTCCATCTAGTCAAGGCTATGGTTTTTCCAGTGGTCATGTATAGATGTGAGAGTTGGACTGTGGAGAAAGCTGAGCACCGAAGAATTGATGCTTTTGAACTGTGGTGCTGGAGAAGACTCTTGAGAGTCCCTTGGACTGCAAGGTGATCTAACCAGTCCATTCTAAAGGAGATCAGTCCTGGGTGTTCATTGGAAAGACTGATGTTGAAGCTGAAACTCCAATCCTTTGGCCACCTGATGCGAAGAGCTGACTCACTGTAAAAGACCCTGATGCTGGGAAAGATTGAGGGCAGGAGGAGAAGGGGATGACAAAAGATGAGATGGCTGGATGGCATCACCGACTCTATGGCCATGGGTTTGGGTGGACTCTGGGAGTTGGTGATGGACAGGGAGGCCTGGCGTGCTGCAGTCCATGGTCTCGCAGAGAGTTGGACATGACTGAGTGACTGACCTAGGTCCTCTTGGACTTGATCTGCATTTGACTCCCACGAGCCTCTCACTTTCCCTGAAGTGTTCTTGGTTTCCTTCTGTTTGGAAGGTCCTCCCTCTGCTGCCATCCCCCAACCCCCAACCGGGTATCTCTGAGGCTAACTTTGAACTTCTGCAGTCTTCCTGGGCTCAGTCCTCTGTCTCCTTCCCTTTCTGGTTCCTCGTTTTTCCAGAGGGACCTCACCCGGTCTCCTGGCTCTGAATACCATCTATATGCTGAGACCGACCCAGGCATCGCTCTGGCCCTGGCCTGTCCCTGGAGTTCTGGGCCTGTCGACCATGTGCCTCCTTGGTGTCCCCTCTGGGATGCCTGATGGTCATCTTTGGCTCAGCCATGCCTTGCGTTAGCTCCTGACCTGTCCACCAATTCTATTCTACTTTTGGTTTTTCTTCTGTCGGTGAATTCTTCCAGTAGCCCAGGAAACAGAGTTGTAAAGAAGCATTGTGAATTCCTCTCTTCTCCTGCCCCCCTCCCGCCCCCACGTACCAGCTGCCCTCAGCCCCCTGCAGCCCCCTCCCTCCCGGATTCCCGCCCAACCCTGACCTGTCTCCCAGCCTCTGGCCCTGCCCCGCGGTGCCCTCCCTTAGCCCTGCAGGAGCCTCTCCTCAACAGGGTCAGGAAAGCACCAAAGGGGTCTCCTTACAAGCCAGATCCTGTTTCTGCTCCTTTCTCTGGGCTAAACTCCCCATCGGCCCCCTCAGTCCACTCAGCCACTGCCCAAGGGTCCTCATTATAACCCCCAACGGTCCCTTGACCCTTCCCACTCTCCCGCGAGCTCATCCACTCAGAGCATGCTGGCTCGTGCCCTGTGTCCTGGACGCACTACCACACTGATGCCTCATGCCTGTGCCCACTCTGTTCTCTTTGCCCTGTATGCTGTTCCCTCCCGAGGCACCTCCCTGACATCTGTTAGATCTTCGCTCACGAGGCGCCTTCTCACGTCTCCTCCTCCAGCCATCAGAACTAGCATTTCAACCCCCTCCTAACACTACAGACTGACTTCTCTGCTTTATACTTTTCCTCACAACATTAATAGTGAATATTCTGCGTATTTCATTATTTATCTTGCGTACTGCTGATTTCCCCAGAACCTCTCTGGGATAGAATCTTCTCAGGGCAGGTGGTTTTGTCAGGTTGTCTTTTTTACCCCTCTTGAAATAGGAGACTGAAGCCAAGCGCAGGTAGGTCTGCTCATGTAAACAAGGTCTGGGAGTTTAGAGTCCTACCCTGGGTGAGATGAGTTCATCCTGGGGATGGGGTGGGATGGGGGTGCAGGGAACCAGATCATAGAGGGACAGAGGGAGGCTGGGAATCAGATCATAGGAGACCTCCACACGTGAGGGAGAAGGCGTGGGGGAGGTGGAAGTGAAGGCAGGGCAGCGTGTTCAGTTCTAGCACAGGGGACACTGGAACCTTCTCTGACCCCGTTTCCTCCATCCTTGAGGAAACAACTCCATGTCCTGAAAGGGCAAAACCCAAAGAAGAGATAGTAGGAGGAGCCCTGATTCCCACCTCTTCTCCTGGAGGGGGTCCACTGGGGAAACCCCAAGTCAAACAAGAACACACGTTTTCTTGTTTCACTCATTTCACTCTTGCTGAAATGAGTCACCCAGTGGTGGCTCAGATGGTAAAGAATTCGCCTGCAGTGCAGGAGACCTGGATTTGATCCCTAGGATGGGAAGATCCCCTGGAGAAGGGAACAGTATGGAGCTTCCCTCTTAGCTCAGTCAGTAAAGAATCTGCCCTCAATGCAGGAGATCCAGGTTCGGTTCCTGGGGAGGGAAGATCCTCTGGAGAAGGAAATGGCAACCCACTCCACTGTTGTCACCTGGAGAATCTCATGGACAGAGGAGCCTGGCAGGCTACGATGCCACGGGATCATAAGAGTCAGACACGACTTGGGGACTAAACCGCCACCTAGGTCAGTTGCTTCTTCTTCTTTTTTTTTGGTTAATGTTTTTCTATTGGGATTAAAATCATAATATAAAACACATTATCATAACCACATTTAACTCGGTGAAACTAAGTACTTTCTCATGACTGTGCAGCTCACCGCCATCTCTTTCCCAAGTTTTTCGCCTTCCTAAACTGAAACTCTGTCCCCATTGAGCACTAAGTTTCCATTTCCGCTCTCCACCTCCCACCCCTGGCCCCTCGGCAGCTACCAATGTACTTTCTGACTCTATGAGTTTGACGAGTCTAGGTATCTTGTACAAGTGGAATCACAGTGTTTGTCTGCACCTAACGTATTAATCCCTGGAGAAGGGAATGGCTATCCATTCTTGCCTGGAGAACCCAGTGGGCAGAGGAGCCTGGTAGACTATATCGTCCATGGGGTCGCAAAGAGTCGAACATGACTGAGCAACGAACACACTATATTAATATATTGGAATGCGCTTTTAAGGGTAACTTAATACAAGTCCTACAGATTGTACCTCCTTTCTCGCCCCTGTGCTATATAGTAGGTTCTCGTAGCCATCTCTTTTACACGTGTGTGTGTGTTTGTGCTCAAGCTCAGTCATCTGACTCTCTGCGACCCCATGAACTGTCACCCACCAGCTCCTCTGTCCATGGGGTTTCCCAGGCAAGAACATTGGGGCGAGTTGCTGTTTCCTGCTCCAGGGGATCTTCCCTATGCAGGGATCAAACCCGCATCTCCTGATTCTTTACCGCTGTGCCCCCCGGGAAGCCCCATTGTATCCGTAGTAGTGTGTGCATGTCAGTCCTCATCTCCCAGTTCATCCTGCCCCCTCTTCCCGGCTTGGTATCCATATATTAGTTCTCTACATCTGTGGGTCTATTCCTAGGGCAGGTGAGGGGTTAACACAGAGGGAGTCACATGGAAGATAGCTTCTCCAGTCAAGGTCATAGGGGGCTGGCGCTCACTCTGTAGTCCTCTCAAGTGGACAGACAGTCTAACTAATGCAGCGATGAACAGCTAACGTGACCTTTTTACAACAAAAAAGGAACACAGAGAGATGCCCTCCTCCAAAAAAAAAAATCGTAGGGTAATGTTATGAACCTTTTCCATTTAAACTATGTTGGGACGGTTTTCCGGTCAATAAACAAACATATACAATTTCATTTGAATTGAACAGAGAAGATGATGACCCTGAGGTCTGTGTGATTTTGTATTTCTTGGGTCCTCCCCTGCTCTAAGGTTTCCTTACCTTTATGGCAATGACATGCTGACAATAGAAAGAACTCAGTGAAATGATCACCTTATTGAGCCAGCAAATCTGTCGAAAGGAAATTTAGGATGGGTAGCAGAAGAATCTTCCATCATAGCAGGAAAATCTATGGGAACATAAAGTTATTTCCCAGGGAAGTTGTTAAAAATCCATTATGTGAGTCGTTTATAAACATGGTATTTAGCAACATCTTGCAAAAAAATGTTAAGACAGCACATCGTCAACAAAATTCCTATGTTAGCAAGATGGACCAGATGCCTTAATCAGATTTTTTTCATATCCACTGATGATTTAAATTGTAGCATTCTGTTTTATTTTTTACAGGATAAAGAATGCTATTTTCTTGGAACATGAAATGTAACACCAAAATGAAACAATTGCTTTTAGAAATGAACATGGAAAGATATTTTTAGTTATCTGTTATAGCTTCCAGTAGGTGAATTAGGACAAAATAAAAAAATCTATGTAACTTCAAATGAAGGCAATTTTTAAAAAGTAGGATTAGTTATGTGAATATGTCTGTAGAAGACACAAAATTGATTTATTACTGATTAACATGATATATTAATATTAACATGGCTATTAGGACATATTAATTAAAATAACCCTAGGGCAGCGGGGCTGGAGAGGAAGGGCTCTAGAGGGAGGGACTCTGTTGGAAGGGATGGTGATCAGGGTTAGGTGCAGCCTGAGGTTGAGAGGGAGAGGGTCCATGGGCATCTCACCTTACAAGATAAAGGATAAGTCAGGTACACTCAGTGCTGGATCAAGATGTACCCCTCAAGACATCTTCAGAGGTCTTCTCAAAATCAGGCAGACTGATCCCAACAGGGGAGAAAAATTAACTGGAAAATATTTGTTCATAAGAGCTAGCCCTCTATACGTAAAGTAGAGAAACAATGAGGTCCTACTGTACATTCCAGGGAACTATTCAATACCTTGTAATAACCTATTACTGAAAAGAATCTGAAAAAGAAATATATATGTGTGTGTGTGTGTGTGTGTGTACATATATATATATGTGATGTACAACTGAATCAGTTTGCCGTACATCAGAAACCAACATAATGTAGTTAATCAACTATATTTCAGTTACAAAAAAAGGGCTACCCTTGTATAGGATTAGCAGATCTTTCTCTATGTGCTTAAGGCCTTAATAGTATTCATCACTTCCAGACATCAAAGTAGAAGAAAGAGTGGTGCACGGAGTCAGTGAGGGATCAGCTCCCAAGTTCTTAATTTACACAACTACCTTAAAGGAGCAGAGAAGATTCTGGAATGGTGTTTGAGGTGACCACTGTAACACTCTCCAAACTATGGAAAAGATTGGAGTCAAATATTTACAGTACTGAAGGGCTCACGTGCTGTGTAAAATAACCTCCAAACTGAGAACATCTGGGGGAGAAGTCTCAGAGCCAAGTAACGAAAGCGTAATGAAGAGGCAGGGGGTATTTGTGAGGAAGCCTAATGAAGGAGGGAGGCTTTTTTGCCTCTTTAAGGTAACAAGGCTCCCTTCCTGCAGTGAGCTCCAGGGAAATGATTTGATTCTGCCTGACTGAGTTTACAACCTGCCAAATGAAAATATCGCTACCTCTCATTTCATGGAATGCAATAATTAGGGATGTATAGAACTTGTAGATGGCCTCAGGTTTTAAAACACCAGAGGCAGAATGGATACACATGTATAACTGAATCACTTTGCAGAAATAAGCACATCGTAAATCAACTATACTTAGTAAAATAAATTTTAAGAAGAAGGAAAATGGAAACCCAAGTTTGAAAACAAAATTCTAAAGAAGTAAAACATAACTGTGTATATGTGTGGATGTATAATGTAATATCATGAATGCCATGTCCAACGCTTTGAAACCCTATTAACTGTGACCTGCCAGGCTCCTCTATCCATGGGATTTTCCAAGCAAGAACACTGGAGTGGGTTGCCATTTCCTTCTCCAGGGGATCTTCCTGACCCAGGGATTAAACCTGGCTCTCCTGCATCGCAGGCAGATTCTTCACTGTCTGAGCCACCAGGAAATTCTGTGTGTGTGTGTGTGTGTGTGTGTGTGTGTGTGTGTGTGTGTATACACACATATATATATGATATATCTTTGGGATCAATCCATTGATGGATATTTTTCTGAATTGTAGGAAAACATGAGGGAGATTGAATTTAAAGAGAAGAAAACAAAATATTGGCTTTGGCTACAGCCAGATTCTGGCTCCATGTATTACTTGTTGATCTTAGGCAAGCTGTCTTAACATCTCCAAGACTCAGTTTTAAGTGGGGCTCTTAGAAAAGTTAAACAAGATAATGCCAACAAAGCTTGTGGCCTTACACCTGGCACAGAGCCTAATTTTATCACCACGGTCATCATTCCACCTTTGTTTAGAGAAGCAAGGTGTCAAGAGGAGGTTAGAATTCCATCCAATG
Organism: Antilocapra americana; assembly: GCA_007570785.1. Lineage (NCBI taxonomy): Eukaryota > Metazoa > Chordata > Mammalia > Artiodactyla > Antilocapridae > Antilocapra > Antilocapra americana. The sequence goes on from ML663590.1 coordinate 36,233, forward strand.
ATAGGGTCCCAACAAAATATATTTGTAAACTCTCAAGGGTTTAAACTCTCTTGAGAGCATTTTGGAGGATGAGCTCCATGAGATAATGGGGTAAGGTGTTTGCTTCCTTGAGTAATTACAGGGGAGGGCTGCAGGGCACACTCGGGTAGTCTCATGTTGAATGTATTAGGGAGAGAAAATTAATAAAATACAGTTAATGAGCCAGGCCATCTCCGAACTTCCCTGCCCTGTGGTGTTTATAATCGGACATCGCACAAAGGTGGAATCAGCTGCTGTCTATACTAACAGAAATGGTTATAAAGCCCTGGATGAACTTTGTTGTTGTTCAGTCGAGTCTGACTCTTTGCAGTCCCATGCACGCAGCACACCAGGCTTCCCTGTCCTTCACCATCTCACGAAACTCATATTATTTATACTGAGCATAGTATAACCAGTCAATATGTCCACCTCCAGAACCTTCTGTTACTTAGGCACTGAAAAGCTTTGAAGTTTAGCAAATTATTGACATCAAAAGAATGCTCTCAGCTGAGGATACAAGAGTATCATAGGGAACTAGGAGAGGACAAAAGCATCTCATGGTATTCAGATCATGATTATGGTCCACCTGAGGTCTGCCTGCTGTTTAGAACTGAATAGGAAATTGCAAAATTCCTAGCTTTATGCAGCATCTGACTACCATTTGAGGTACCTCAAGCAGTTAGTAACAGCAGGGAAAACCTATAAGAAAAGTCATGTGCATTGCTCAGGGGTGTCTGACTCTTTGTGGCCCTAGGTACTCTGGCCTGCCAGCCTCCTCTGGCCATGGGAAGAATACTGGAGTGGGTTGCCATGCCCTCCTCCAGGGGATCTTCCCGACTCGGGGATCGAATCCATGTTTCTTACGTCTTCTGCATTGGCAGGTGGGTTCTTTACCACTAGCGCCACCTGGGAGGCCTGATGTCTGTCACAGAGTGATCAGTTAGTGATGTCTGCCACAGAGTGATCAATTAGTGATGTCTGCCACTGAGTGACCAATTAGTGATGTCTGCCACTGGCTCAGGAAAGAGGAGCAGGCACACAAGCTTATGAGAATTCCCATCCGTAGTACAAAACCCAGCTCAGATGCCATCTTCATAAATGCCTTCTGGGATTTAGAATTTGAGTGTCACATGAGGTCAAAGATGATGAGACTGCCCCTATCATTCTTCAAATAGGCAGTTAATTCAGGATTCTACCTTATATAAATGTTTCTTTCCTTCCCTCCTCTCCTCCCTTTTTCTTTCCTTTTCATCTTTTCTGCCAGACCGTAAGCTCCTGGAATGCAAGCGCTTCTTCTAAATCATTTTTATGCAGCTGTGATCTTCCCCTCCCTCTCCTCCACTTCCAAGTGCTAAGCACGCGCTCATGCTTTCTTCTGCTGCCTCGTTCAGAGTGATTGCTGAGCACCCCCAGCTCGCACAGGTCCTGTGCTGGACACAGGGGAGCACAAGGCTCAGCTCCATGGAGCTCATGGCTCTGCGCCAGGTGGTTGGGTGCTCAGAAGCTCTGGTGATGAGTCTGCCTGCTGGACTCCTTGCATCCTGCTCCTTAGGCTTGGCAGGGGACCGAGCGTGGCCGAGGCTGAGTTAACAGTGGGAACCAGCGACAGGGGGCTGGATCTGTTCATGCACTCATCCTCAGTGGCAGCTCCGTCTGTAAGGGGCTGCCTAAGCTCTAAATTCAGAGCAAGAGGGCAGCAGGAGGTGAGGGCCAGAGTTCAGGGATCCCGGTGTCCTGTTTGCCAACAGACATGGGGGCACTTCCTCAATTCTGCAGTGGTTTCTGGGCTATAAGCCTGAAAAACTGGGTAGTGATAGGTAAGTGGATGCTGCAGGCCCCCGAAGGCTCAAACCTCAATCACAGAATGAAAACTCTACCTGCCCTGGGCTGCAGTGACTGCCTGTTGGCCCCTTGCACTGAATTCTTTTCCTACTGCTCCCTTGAATTCTCAGGAGAATTAGTTACACATTTTACCTTAGCTTCCTTTCTGAGGAAAACTGAAAAGAGTAGACTGGGAAGACTAGTTGCCTTGTTTCTACTGAGGTCATATTTGAATTTCTAACCTCCTAAAAGGGCTTCCCTCGGAGCTCAGTTGGTAAAGGATCTGCCTGCAAGGCAGGAGACCCCGGTTCAATTCCTGGGTTGGGAAGATATCCTGGAGAAGGGGTAGGCTGTCCACTCCATGGTTCTTGGGCTTCCCTGGTGGCTCAGCTGGTAAAGAATTGGCCCGCAATGCGGGAGACTTGGGTTCGATCCTTGTGTTGGGAAGATCCTCTGGAGAAGGAAACGGCTCCACCTCCCAAGTGATTTTAGCCAAGCCATTTGGAAAAGCATGTGTAGACTTGGAATAATGCTAAGCCTTTTTCTCTCTCTCTTTTTGAGGTGACAGTGGTTTATAGAATTACAGAGGCTTCATGTGTACAGTATTGTATTTTGGCTTCTGTGTACTACAGAGTGCTCATCATAAGAAGTTTAGTTTCTATCCATCTCTGTAGGGCTGACTCCTTTCCCCCTGGTAACTCCTCCTTTGTTCTCTATGTGCTTGCTTTTGCTTTGTCCGTTTATTTTTAAAATATTGTACATATGAAAAGATGTATCATATAAAACCTGGTAGCTCAGCTGGTAAAGAATCCACTGCAAGGCAGGAGACACGGGTTTGATTCCTGGGTCGGGAAGTTCCCCTGAATAGGTTACCCACTCCAGTATTCTTGGGTTTCCTTGGTGGCTCAGACAGTAGAGAATTCACAATGTGGGAGACCTGTTTTCGATCCCTGGGTTGGGAAGATCTCCTGGAGGAGGGCATGGAAACCCACTCCGGTGTTCCTGCCTGGAGAATCCCCAAGTACAGAGGAGCCTGGCAGGCTGCAGTCGATGGGGTCACAAAGAGTCGGACACAACTGAGTGACTAAGTGCAGCACGCACAAAACAGACAAACCCTGGGATGCTCGTCTTTCTCTGTCTGACTTGTTTCACTTGACATAATATCCTCAAGTCCCATCCATGTTGTTGGAAATGGCAAGATTTCCTCTTTTTTATGACTGTTCTTTCATATGATCCAGCCATTCCACTTCTAGGTATTTACCCAAAGAATATAAGAACACTGACTGAGAAAGATACCTGTAGCCCAGTGTTTATCACAGCAACCGAGGAAGGGGAACAACCCGAGTGCCTGATGATGGACGGATGGATAAAGGAGATGGGGTGTGTGATGGTAAGTTTTTAGAGGCTGCCATTCTCTGTCATGGAAGGTAATCCTGAGCAAGCCAATAGAACACCAGCCAGTGCTTCAGCCAACATTTAGATCATTTTCTTTGTAACGTTGTCATTGATTCACCTTGTCTTTATAGTGAAAATGGTAAATGTTTCAAAAGCTGAGAAAGAAATGGTACTCTCCAGTTTGGCACTGAGACCCCTCCCCTGCAAACAGCGCTTGAGTTTAAAGGTGCATTTCTCTTTTTCTTTAGCTTTCTCTTAAGTGTGAGAACAACTTCAGTTCTAGCCATGAGTAATTGAGTTTGCAAAGGTCCGTCTAGTCAAGGCTATGGTTTTTCCAATAGTCATGTATGGATGTGAGAGTTGGACTATAAAGAAAGCTGAGCACTGAAGAATTGATGCTTTTGAACTGTGGTTTTGGAGAAGACTCTTGAGAGTCCCTTGGACTGCAAGGAGATCCAACCAGTTCATCCTAAAGTAGATCAGTCCTGGGTGTTCATTGGAAGGACTGATGTTGAAGCTGAAACCCCAATACTTTGGCCACTTGATGCAAAGAGCTGACTCATTTGAAAAGACCCTGATGCTGGGAAAGATTGAAGGCAGGAGGAGAAGGGGATGACAGAGGATGAGCTGGTTGGATGGCATCACTGACTCAATGGACATGAGTCTTGGTAAACTCCGGGAGTTGGTGATGGACAGGGAGGCCTGACACGCTGCGGTTCATGGGGTCCGACTGAGAGTCAGACATGACTGTGTGACTGAACTGAATTGAACTGAGTCTGGCTACACAAACCTCCCCCTTTTCTTATCCTCGGAGTTGGGTAAAAAGGAGATGCTCTCTGCTTAGCAGTGGCTGGTTGTATTTTATTTGTGTTGCTGCTTGGTTTTTTTTGAGGGAGGGCTTCTCAAGGAAGCTGGCTCTATTTTGTAGGTGGATGCCCCAGTTTGCTACCTCAGGTTTAGCATCAAGAACAGCTCAAAATCTTACTGCTCCTGAAGATGGCAGATTGGGCGAATCCCACTTGGTAGGAATTTCAGCAGAGTCCCCACCTTGTGCTTGTCCTTCTTTACCTGTTGGGTCCTTTTAACACAGACGAACTCTGGAGACACTGCAGTGATGCTGGTACCAGAGGCCTCTCAGGCGAGGGCAGGGAGAAGCCCCGAGGCTGTGCATCATCAAGGACAGTCAGGCCTCCCCCACGCTTACCCTAACATTCCTCCCCTGGGGATCTCACAGGCTCCCTCCTGTCAACAGGGCAAAGAAGACAGGTTACAGTCCTCACTGGAAAAGGGTGTGGCCTCAGGTATTCAGCCCAGCACTCTCCCGCACTCTCTGGCCAGCACACCTATCCCTGGACACCTTGGGTATCTGGGCTTCAACTCCCCTGCACACACTTTCCTTCCACTTCCCAAAATTATGAGAGCATGATGTGGTCTGTTAACTTGTGTTCCAGGGAGGTACCCTTCAGATCACATTGTCCAGCTCTCCCATTCAACAGACAAGAAGACTGAGGCCTAAGGGGTGAAAGGAGAATATTAGTTAACAGAGAACCTAGGGTCCTGATTCTGCCGTTTTTGTCACACTGCATCGCTTTGTATTTTGTTCTCTTATCAGCTGGTTTTGCCCAACTGTCTTCTGACTTTGTCTGATTTCCCCAACCAGATAACTTGGAGACTTTCTGATTTTGGTCCCCAAATATGAGCCCCTTAAGAATAACTATGTCTTCTAATTCCCTTTGTAACAGTCAACAGAGCCTATAGACAAAGATCCCCATAAGCAATGCCCGAAATGGATGCATGGAAGGTGCCTACCCGTTTAAGAGACAACAGCCTTGTCGCCGACTGTGGAGAGCCTCCTGTGACACCCAGAGGGTGGCTGCTGAGTGCGTGCCGTGAGAAGGTAAACTGGGCTCTGTCACGGGGCAGTAAGCTGTGCGAGGATGCAGTTGTCTCTGGTCCAGTGTTCCTGCTGCAGTGGGGCCCTCGGGGTCCAGCAGGCTGAGGTCACCCACATCTGGAAGGAAAACTGGAAGCAGGGCAGGGTGTGCACTGCATTTAGCCTGCCAGTATCCCCCAATTTCCTGCCAAGGCTGAATGGGTAGAAGCTGCGGGAGGAAAAGAGGAAGAAAGTGAAGACCCAATCCAGACGTTGAAAGGGGGTAGGGTGTGAGGCTCTGTGTGTTTCCTTAAGGAAAGTCACTCCCTGGGTAAAGGGGCCAAGGAGGCCCACAATGGTTCTTGTATCTTTTACAAGCTTCCAGCGTTCTCTCTCTCTCTCTCTCTCTCTTTTTTCCCCCACAGAGAACTTTCAGGCTATTTTTCTTTTTCTCCTTAATTCTCTTATTAAGATGCAACTTTCTCCTTTATTCAGACCATCTTATCAGATCTCCCCTGTCTCCAGAATTCCCTTTCTCCCTTTTTCATGGCAGAAAATGCCTGGCTGACCTTGGAAAGGGCTGTGAGCAGGGCAAGCCCTCCACGACCGGTCACTATTTGGGTCTTGTCTTTTTTTTTCCCAAGCTGCTCGCCTTCTGCTCTGTTTTCTGTCAAAGAGCCATCAACATTTCTCTCAACCCAAATTGTTGCTCAGGAATCAGCTTGTATGTGGGGAGAAGAGCATTACCAGGCGTGGCACTCTTGGGGGCTGTTAGGTCAGGCCATTTAGCTGTCCGTGTTTAATCACATCCACTCAGGTAACTCAGGGTGAATCGCATTTCACCTTCTGGTGTGCATGGCCTCTTGCTGCATTTTCAAAATGATCATTTGAAGAAGTTCTTTAAATCGCAACAGCTCCTCCTTAAGAGAGCAAAGCCAGTCTTTGTGAGTGAGAATTTAAAGTCTAGCGGACTAGATGTAATGCTGAGTTTGTTATCATGGGAAATCACTCTCAGGTCCTTGGAGGAAGTAAACTAAATGTAGTCAGGACATTATTAGTAAACTCAGGGAATTGCATCATTGTATAGCAATCCTGGGGCTGGTTTACAAACCTGTGCAGAGAAAGTCCTTAGACGTCATTCTAGATGACCGGCCTTCCAGTATAACCCTCCCCATTCACACGTGGGTCAGGTTCAGAGCCCAGGGATCCATTGCGTGGCTGCTGGGAATAGACTTCTCTATGCACATCAGTGACGTGTGTGCCTGCTCTGTCGTGTCTGACTCTTTGTGACCCCATGGGCTGTAGCCTGCCCAGCTCCTCTGTCCATGGGATTCTCCAGGCAAGAATACTGGAGTGGGTTGCCATGCCCTCCTCCAGGAGAATCTTTTCAATCTAGGGATCAGATCTGCATCTCCTGCATTTCAGGCGGATCCTTTACACTTGAGCCATTGGGGAAGGCCCACAAAACAGTGATGCTTTTTAATAAACAGGCTGCTAACAGGCTGAGATCATACTTTCACAGGCCTTTTATTTAGGATCTCTACTAATATTTTCCTTCAATGAGAGATAAAACAAGCCACGGTGAGAAGTGGGAATTTAATAAAAGGCCGCTGCAGGCTGGATGGCATTCCAGATGCACAGATTTGCTCAGAACATGGCCCCTTCCTCCTTGGAGGCAGCCTCTGACTCGAGGTGTCTCTCTCAGGACTACTTTGAATTTTCCGAAGATGTAGATGATTAATCAGGGCCCCCGGGTGCCACAATGACCCATTGTCCCTGAAGGCATTCCGGCATCTGACCCTTTCCTCTTGGGGTGAGTGTGCATTTTCCCAAACTCTTAATGGACAAAAACTCAAGAACAATGACCCTGCATGTAGCTTACATTTGCAGGATTGGAGCAGAGAGAGGTTTTGTTCCTGGATGGAGGGGAAAAGGGCATCAATTAACGTAATCTTTATATTCTCATGCAAAACATACATATATTTTGAGAAAGGCAGCATTCCACTCGGTGTTTTCTTTGTGAAAGAATTTGTGGCACAAAACCCCATGGTGATACTATTAAAGGAAATGAAAGGAAAGGCTCAAGCCCAGTCCCACCCCTCTGACAAATTTAATTTTCATTTTCTGTTCTCCTCTAACCCTGTCCACAGGTGTCCACGTGTGTACGAAGTTTTTACACTGCTGTCATCAGAGCTCCCTTTGCTTTTAAAAGCGCTGCCCTGTGATGGAGACATCTCTTTTAGATAGTTGCGTACTGTTATTAAAGATTCAAAATATCGTTAATTTCCTTCAAGCTCTATTATGTTTATCATCTATCACAATGTCAGCACATTAATCACATTCTCGGTCGCCTCAGGACTGTTGCCTGACTTTTAATAGAACTCTGACCACCGAGACCTTTCTCTGCACCAGCAAGGACAAACCATTTCATGAGCGGCTGATCGTGCACGGTTGAGAGTTTTCTTTTAGCTGATGAAAAGTAAAGGCCAGGGAAATTTGAGCAAATGAAGAGAAACCTCTCTGTTCTCCCAGTCCTTGGGTTTGGAGCAGTTGTGGACACAGCAGTGATGAACACTCGGACCAAGGGAAGCTTGTCTGCAGGCCTGTGCCCCTATGCTTGGCTGCCCTCCCACCAGGCAACTGAGATGAGGCAGTCAGCTCAGGTTTGCAATGAGGGTGGAGGCTCGGGTGCCAGGTCTTTCTAGGTACACGGTCCCAGTGGTGTCAGGAAGCCTGAGAATGTGGACTCTGGATTCGAATTCAGACTTCTACATCAATACGTGATGCTGGGCAAGTTACGTGACCTTCCTGATTCTTGTTTCTTTGCCTTTGAAACAGCAACTACAGCAGACATTCATTCAATAAAGATTTATTGAGCAGGGAATTAGTCACTGGAAATGTAACACAGTCCATAGAGTAGAAGTTGTGGGAGGGGGAGGCACAGATGCTGATATAATCATTGTTCTATAAAGCAGGTGCATCCAGTAGGGTGAAGGAGTAGAACATATATTATGAGGGCCTGTAAGAGGGAACTTGAACTTGTTAAGCTTGTTAAGGAGGGAGGTCGCCAGCTGGGGACTGGAGGGAAGAGTATTCTCAGCAGAGGGAATAGAAAGTGCAAAGTCTTTGTACTAAGGAAGCACGGTGACCAGGAAGTACAAGGTTGATGGAAGCAAGGTGGCAGATGCTGCTGAAGGGCAGGGCCTTGATCTGTGTTAAGGAGACCCTGTAACAGCTTGAGGTGTCTCAGGAGGGTTCAGTAGGGCAGGGTATAGTGAGAAATAGGCATTGAAAGCCAACTTGGTACTAGATGAGCAGATAGACTGATGAGTCTCCAGGGAGCTCACCTGGCTTGCTCGCTGTTGGGGTCTGACAGCTGGCTTGAAACTTAGAACAGAATGGTGAATAGTTATCTCAGTGACTGAATGGTCCTGATGATAACGGCAGAGGTGGGGGTCACTGGTAGATTTCGGGAATATTTAGGAGATAGGATGGGAAGTCATTGCTGTCTGTTCTTTATAGTAGTCACCATGCAGGCAGCCGTGTTTACTGTGGCTGGGAGCCCGTGTCTGGGATTCACTGGCCATTGGCTGGTCCAGGGTGACTACAACTGGGCTGGTTTCTTATGCTGCAGAAACCTAGCCTGGGCCCATGCTTATGTGACCACAGAGGATCATGGGGATCTCAGTCACAAAAGAATATCTCAAGCCTCTGTTTGCATCATTTTTTTTGCTCACACCCCCTCAGCCAAGCTGCATCCAAAGTCATTACAAAGTCACATGTGCCCATGGGGGAGGGTGAAGAATGGGAGCCACCACCATAATCTCGCCAGCTCTGGGCTGTTTTCTTCCTCCTTCTCATCTTCTCTTGAAAACCAGGAGTAAAACAATTTCTTCTCTTCTTTTCCTTGCAGCTTTTCATTTCTAGCCTCTCCCCACCCATGGGTTCCCCAGCTGTTCCCTGGCCAACTTGGGATTAAAACCCATCACAAAAACACCTCCAGAAGTGGCCTGCTGTTTATAATCCAAATCCCACCTATGATATATTTAACCTTGGATATTATGAATTTGTTATCTCAGGCCATGAACTGTGTCTCTTTCATGAAGTATAACCGTGTATGTTCTATGGGCTGCAAAGCATTTTCTGAGTACAACTGAATCCTACCCTTGACATTCATCCTTCTTCAGTGTCTTTGGGAACACTACGTAAAGATTACCATTTTCCAGAATATTCAGTCCGAGCCCATTGATCTACCTCCAGAACTTCCTCCCTTGTTGGCCAGGTCTCAGAAAACACATATATCCCATATAATAATAATAAAAATAATAGCAATACCAAAAGTAATAATAACAGCAGCTGAAAACTGTCTAATGCTTACCATATGCCAGCCCTGTCCTGAGTACTGAATTCATGTGAAAATTCAAGAAATCTGTACTGATTCCCTCAAGATAGATGTGATGGACCATGGTGGAATCATTTCAAGAGAGTCCTGAAAAGCACATCAACACCACAAACAAAGTATATATACTTAACAAAACAAAACAAAAAAACATTTTGAATAGAAAATGAACCTAAATGCTCTTAAATCCATGCTCAAAGCCTTCTGTTTCATTTGTAGTATTGAAGGGTTCATTCTATAAATAGTACACTCTGTAAAAGTTACCCTAATGGGCTCCATCTTGTAATTCCAGGAGCATGAACTCAGGTGGAGATATCCAGGCAATGAACATAGCCTCTGGGGCGGTTGGGGACTGGAGACTGTCCCATCTGCCTGGTGAGAGGAAGGGGTGTGTGATGGAGCAGAAGATTGTTAAGGATTTCACAGTGTTCCCACTCTTTACTTTTAATTGTGCTATAAAATTCATTTCCTGACTGGAACTTGGCTCCAAAGTTTGAAGTTAGAACGTCTAAAATCACGCCGAGCCATATTTCTCCCCAAGTGGAAAGTAACATTCTATTTGATGTAGAGTGGGTCTTTAAACTGAAAAAGAGAGAGAGAGAAGAAAGAAAACTCTTTTAAGCAAATGAAAGTTCAGATTCCAGTTTTTATTTGGAATTCTGAGAGCACTCTTTTTGATGTTTACAAATCGCCTGCCAAGATCTCAGGGTTTATGTGCAGGTAATGGACATCTTCATTCTAGCTTTGACATTTAAGACATCTAGTCCTGACAGGCAGAATCTTAATAGAACATAGAATGGAATTTGGATTATTTTTAAAAATATGGGGAAGCCACCGTTTTCTTACTCAAAGCATTTATGAGAGTTTGCCGCTTCCCATTAGTTCTGAACGCTCTTTTCTCCTCACCACCCCACAAGAACACCTCTCTACTCTGAGGGGTTGTGGGTGGGGTGAGCATTTGTCCACCTACTTTCTGAGTTCATGTCATTTGTTCATTTTATATTATATTATACGCTTACCTGGAATTTCTACATGGTCTTTTAGCAGGTATGCTTCATGACCGTGCAATATTCCTTCAAGTTTAAGTACCAGTGCCAGCAACTTAATTGTTATTAAACATCTAAGTTGCTCTTGTTTACTAACAGACATTATGTCAATAATTACCTTTTTATACTTAGCTTATCAGTTCTATTTGATCATTTCCTTTAACATCCCTTCTAGACAAATTTCTGCAAGTGGGAAAATTAGGTAAAAATGTATTTGCCATGATACAGTCATCTATAAGAGCTTTGTATCAACTTACAAATGAATGTTATCAATTATGCATTTCATTATGCACACATAATGTCTGTATGCATGCATATGCGTATTAGTTTCATCCCAGTTTTACCATCAGCAAGTGTTATTATTTAAACTATTCTTTATAATTTAAGTTTAAAGTTGTACTTCACATTTGCTTTTATTTTCATCACTTCTTCAAGTGTTGGTTTATTATTTTGACCTCTTTCTATATGCATATTTTTTGTATTTGACCCTAATTTATTTCTTATGATAGTCTATAAATCCTTTCAGGTATGTGTATTTTCAAAAGGCATTATTAATATTATAATAATTGTTGACAAGTTCATGGAAACATTTAATCCTGCATGTTTCCCTGTATATATTAGTCTAGTCCTTTCATTTTAATCAATATAGTAAATATTTTTTAAAAACTGAATTGCTCATCAGTTTGCTGCCTACCTCCTTTAAGGTTGAAAAAGATGATATTATTTGTCATTTCTTCAAAGACAGGATGCTTACTGCTGGTTTTTCTCTATGAATATGCTTGTAATGACAACCTTCTTTATTTGGAGATTATGGTATAAAGAAGTGAAGCGAAGTCGCTCAGTCGTGTCTGACTCTTTGCGACCCCATGGACTGTAGCCGACCAGGCTCCTCTGTATGGATGTAAATTAGTTTTTCTCCAAGTTGCTACCAGATTATCCCAGTATTGTTTACATTACAGTTTATCCTGACCCTTTTGTTTTCAGAAGGTTGTATAATCACCTATTATACTGTGTCTACTCTGCTATGCATATTTACCCATTCATTTTTACTTCTGCTTCTTAATTCCTCTGGACTTCTATTATCATTGCAGGGGTTAATATTCTGTCTCCTTAAAAGGCTAAGCTTCAGTTCATTTCCTCTACTTAATAGACCTACGCAGGGAAGATTCCAGGTTCTATGGAGGAGGAAGCTTATACAATTTGGAGACCCTTTTTTAGAAAAAGAAGAGAAAATCATAAACACAAAATGTCTGGAGGAGCCATGAGCCTTCGGCCCTCTGAGGTTTGTGGGAAACCCCCATCTCCAGCTGTTTTATTGCGCTGAATGAATTTATCATCACTTTGCTAAGTTATAAAAAATGAACTCTGTATTTTAATTGGAATCACAGTATATCAGTAAAATACAACACAGTGTTTCTCCATTTCATTTGTCTTCTTTTTTTTCAACTCCCTAATAAAGCCTTCAAATATTTCTCATTCATCTGGCAAGGATTTATTGAGTACCTCTTCAGTAATTTTGCAAGGTATTTTATGATGGTGTCACATGTACACAATTCGATTTCTTATTTCAAATTCTTGAGTCTTCTGTGAATGGAATCTTGAATTTCAAAGTGGTTTTCTATGTTTTTCATGACTAATGACTTTGCCACCTTCCCCCCACCATGTATTTCTCTTCAGCTGTCCCCTCACAGAGATCTTTGTATTAGACTTTAGATTTTCAAGCAGTTTTAGGAGTCAAGCCAGGTGTTCTTCAACTAATTGTGCTTCAAGATCTAAGGGTAGCTGTTTCCTGCTCAGAATGCACCACAGTCCCCTATTATCTTTGAATTCTTAAAAATTTATTTTTAATTGTGGTAAGCCAAGCGTAGTGTGTGTGCTTAGTCATGTCCGACTCTTTGTGACCCCATGGACTGTAGCCCTCCAGGCTCCTCTGTCCATGGAATTTTCCAGGCAAGAATACTGGAATTGGTTGCCATTTCCTCCCCCAGGGATTGAATCTGCAGCTCTTGCACCTCTTGCATTGGCAGGCGAATTCTTTACCACTCTGCCACCTGGGAAAAAATGCAGCGTAAAGCTCTCTACCCTAGCCATTTTTAGGTGCACAGTCTAGTAGTGTTAAGTATATTCACTTACACAGGTAAGTGTGCTACACAGGTCTCCAGAATGTTTCCGTCTTGCAAAACCGAGACTCTGTCCCCGTTGGACACTGACTCCCCATTTCCCTTCCCCCAGCCCCCAGCAGCCACCGGCTACTTTCCGTCCCTATGAGTCTGACTGCCCTTGGCACCTCACAGAAGTGGAATCATGGAGTGTGTATCTCTCTGTGACGGCTTGTTTCACAGAATGTAATGTCCTCAAGCTCCATCCATGCTGCGGCAGGTGGCAGGATTTTCTTCCTCGTTGGCGCTGAATGTTATTCCCTTGGGTGGATGGACCCCACGTTTATCCATTCATCCGTCAACGGACTCCCACTTGCCTTTGATGGGATCCCAGCTTCCCTCCAAATACCTGTGTGTCTGGTCTTGTCTCCTCCAAGGTCTCCTCCCGGTGTGTCCTCATCTCCTGACCCCCAGTCAGATGCTCCCTCTTCCCTGCTTTCTTTCCGTCCCTCAGGAGATGCCAAATTTATTCCTGGCTCAGGGCTTTTGCATGTGCTTCCTCTCCTCCCTCCACTGCCTCTACTGTTCTTCCCCAAATCTTTGAAGGGCTAGCTCTTCTCCGTACTCAAATTTCATTTCACATGCCATCTCTGCACAGAGGCCTGACTTCTCCTGAAATAGATGCTCCAACCTCATCACGTTCTCCCAGGCCAGTGTTTCAGGCTTTGGTCATTACAGGTATGGTGACCTTCTGCTCACATGTTTATTTGTTTTCTGTGGGCCACTCGAAGGTAAACTCCACATGGTTGGAATATTACCTAACTGACTCACCGTTGAGTCCTCTTGTCAGATAGCCCCTGACAGTCACTTATTAAATATCTCTCTGATGAATTTATTCATTATTTATTTTGTCCTACATTATTGCATTGCGGAGAACTTGAAAAAAATATAAAGTGGGGAAGACAGCTTTTTTTGCTTCATTCTTAAACTTGAAACTATCTTTCAAAGTCTCCTCTATTGTATAGAATGTGGCAGTAGAAATGTATTCAAATATTTTAAGAGGTCTCTTAAAATGGATTTGTTAAGAATTCAGGGTTTGTTGTTGCTCAGTTGCTCAATGGTTTCTGACTCCTTGCAACACCATGGACGGCAGCGCATAAGACTTCCCTTTCCGTTGCTGTCTCCTGGAGATTGCTCAAACTCATGTCCATCGAGTTGGTGATGTCATCCAACCATCTCATACTCTGTCGTCCCCTTCTCCGCCTGCCCTCAATCTTCCCCAGCATCAGGGTCTTTTCCAATGAGTCAGCTCTTCTCATCAAAGAGAGAGTATTGGAGCTTCAGCTTCAGCATCAGTCCTTCTGGTTAATATTATTCAGGATTCATTTCCTTTGGGATGGACTGGTTTGACTGCTCTGCCTCAGCATCTATTGGAAACAGTATGCTTTGTTCATTTGCTAGGTGCAGCACAAACCAAGCCCCACAGGAAGACCTGGATCAGAGGCCCTGGCTCTAAGGAAGGACTGGGCTGGCATGTGCCCATCATGCCCAGCGCCTGACTCTGGCTTAAACCAGCTAAACTTCTTTGTGTAAAACGAGTTTCCCTTGCATTAAAGTGACTCTCAAATTGTTTTGATATTTATCAGAACAATTAAAACCAAAGATACCTCTTTGGCTGAAAAACGGGGTACACAAAGCCTAGGCTTTCTAGAGAAGCTGAACACCGGCACTTCGTGTGTCTGGCCTCTTTGTTTATAGCCCTGTGTCGGAGCTGTGGCCCACTGACAGCAGAGTTAGAGCATTTCAGCAACATCTTTCCCACATGCGGGCAGACACCCTGTGTGTCAGGAATCTGCCTCTGTCAGAACGGGAGGGCTGGCGTCGGAAGCCTCGCTTGAAGTGACAGGTGTTGGGGTGTTGCTCAGCACCCTGGATGCCTGAACATCGAGGAGCGTCCCTTCTGACATGTTTGGAAAGCAGCATACCACCGTGGGAGTGCTGACACCCTCTGAAGCCAGTTCAGCCCAGAGCGGGTGCTGCTAGCTCTAGGGCCTCGGGCTGCTCATTCCCCAAGGCGCACCTCTGTCTTGCTTGACGCGTCATGAGATCATCACGGGAGGAGAAGTTCCGCATGAATCTTTCACACACATGATCCCATTTAATCTTCATCCTCTCCTACAAAACTTGCAACTCATATTTTACAAATCATGAAACAGAAACTAGCACAGGCTAAATAAATTAATCAAATGAAGTGGTAGTAATAGGAGCCGAACCTGAATCCCTATAGCTCCAAGCAGAGGCCCCATCCCACACACACGCACACGCACACCCACCACCACCAGCCCTCCCACACACACACCCAGTGGTCACACTCCAGGCTCTTCTGAGCAGCCACGGGAGATTCACAGGGATGAAGATGGAAAAGCCAGTCCACTGGCTTTCAGAACTTGACAACATTTTTGTTTTAAGGTCACCCAGTCATTCCTAAACCTCTGGTTCATGCTCACCAGTGAGTAAAGGGTAGAAATTTTTATTTTGCAATGAAGTTGATCAGCTTTTCACTGGCAGAGTCTGCTTTGCTGTCCTGTGGCTGTGAGGGCATCGTCCCACCCAACCATCAGGGCAGGCTCCCAGGAGCAGCACTGCTGGGTCTGGGCTGCTGTGTGGGGGGGTAGGGCGGGGTAGGGGGGGCGTCTGTGCACTGCAAGATGGCCAGCACCATTCCTGCCCCCACTTCCTAGATGCCACCAGCATCCTGACCCCCCACCCCCAGTTGTATCAACCTATTTCTCCAGGCATCACCAGATGTGCCGGGGGGCAGAGTGCCCTTCGCTGTTCATCCACAGTGAACAGTTATTTGCATGTCTGCTGAGCATGACCCAAACAGTCAATCTCTCCAGTCCTGGATGAAGAGATAAAATGCAAATTCTGAAATTGCCTGTGAGGCCGAAGCTTAGCGACTGCACTGCAGGGCACCAGGAGGAAACAGATGGCCCGTTAGAAGTGGGTCACTGACGGGAGCTTAAGGATTATCAGAACAGCATTGGCGGGGATGAAGGAAACCAGTGAGAGCCTGGCAAGGAGCTAGGATCATTCCTACCCTAAAGGGGTAATGACAAGCAGTTTCCTGAACCTCCGTGTGTGTGCGTGGTGTGTGTGCTCAGCCATTCAGTTGTGTCTGACTCTTTGCAACCCCATGAACTGTAGCCCGCCAGGCTCCTCTCTCCATGGAATTTTCTAGGCAAGATAGTTGTCTGGAAAGCCTTCCTTGGCCAAGCCGTGGGCATCAGTACAGGGAAGCTGCTTCTGGTCCAGCAGTCACCCAGTCTGGAGGACCAGGGGACACTTCCCTACATGCGCTGTCCTCTCTCTTCCCTGTTACCTGCTGTCTCCTCCACTTGCCAACTCAACAGAGAGCCGATACACAAGAAGGGGGTCTGTAAATTCAGTCCACGTTGGATTTTGTTCTAATTCATTTTCTCCCAGTAACTTACAAACCATCCCAACATCATTCATTAGATAACCCTTCTCTCCCCTAAATGGAATGCTTATTATATACTGAATTCTTCTGTATAATAATGTTTCTTTGGTTTATTTTGCTGTGTAGCTTCATATGTCTTAAAAAAATTAGTTCCTATTCCTTCAGTTATTTCTTTTATGATGTGGTTTAATATCTAATGGAGCCATCATTTGACCAGGACTAATTCTGTGGTACATTTTAATGCCTGTCAAGGTTTGCTTTGCCTTGCTTCCTTTTCATTAAAAACAAAAGCTTTCTTAAAAATTGTCCCGCTGTGTATTTGCTGGCATGATTTATTTCATCATGGATGTATACATTATTAGTATATTTTCCAAATAGAACACTCTATAAAATCAAAATGAATGCACAAAATATGCCTTTTGTCTCCCAGGCAAGAATTTCCAACAGTAGCCAAAGCTTTGTGTTGATCTTCGAGTATGTCATAAGTCTTAATCAAGCAATGTTATTTTATTGAGAGCTGATGTTTTGCCCAGGCATACAACATTTGTTCAGTGTGTTTCGATTTTAATGAGAAGAACTTAGATTAAATATCTACAAGGCAAAGTGAGAGTTTGGTATCTGACATTACTACTAACCCATTGGGATGATTGCAATGTACAACATCTGGGTACCATAAACAATAATAAAGTCTAATCATGTTTTCATTGCTCAGCATCCTCTTAATAACCTGTCTACAGTTTTTTTTTAATGCCCTACACAAATAATAACAATAAAGTTTCGAAACCACAAAGCGTCATTGGCTTGTCTATCCTAAGAATTTTTCTGCTGAGTAAAACAGGGACACGCACACATGATCTAAAGTTCCTGGCGAGAGGAAGCATTTGTCATAGCACATGGGGAAATGCTTAATGAGTTACAGGAAAACAAGGCATCCAGACTCTGGAAATTCTGATTTGTGCTGCCTCTTGAAGCAGGCACCATGGGCTGAAAGGTCATGATGATTAAGCTCCAACTGGAGCCAGTGGAACAATGGAAAAAAAAAAAAAAATCCAGCATTCAATTTGGCTAACTTTTTTTTTCTTTTTTAACATTGTAGATTTGTTTGGGTTTTGCCCAGCTTTAAAATGTACTAAATAAGACTCACAAGAATTCCACACGCAGTCGTAAGACAAGACCATAATTCATCTGGGAAATTGACCAAAACAAAAAATACATTTCTGGAAAAGGTGAAGAATGGCTTTCCCTTTCTCTGTTTGCTCAGCGATTCTGTGTACTTGGCCCGGGCAGGGAAAGCGAACATTGATAAATCAGGTGTTGCCAGCTCCCTCCCACCACTTTAGGATGGAGGACCTGTGGCATGCTTCCTCCTAATCCCTTGTCAGTGTCTTTCTCTCTCTGGGAATGTCAGGAAGCTGCCCAGAAAAATAAATGGTGGGTGGGTCAAGACCCTCCCCCAGATCTCTGGAAGAAAGAATAAAATGTTACACTCAAATGTCTGTCTTGCACAATCTCTTACATCCTGTGCTTTCCTTTTAATACATTTAGGCAAATTATTTAAGAATAGCTGATTTACAGTGCTGTGTTTATATTTTGTTCCCTCCATCATTTCACTGTGGAAACAAGTGACACCCTTAGGTTTGTCCCTGTATTATTTTCTAACAGCATACTGAGTGCCAAAGGGACGAAACTTCGAAATATATGGTCTCTTTGCTGACAAGAGTCTGCCTAGTCAAAGCTATATTTTTTCCAGTAGCCATGTACAGATATGAGAGCTGGGCCATAAAAAAGGCCGAGTGCCAAAGAATTGACGCTTACAAACTGTGGTGCAGGAGAAGACTCTTCAGAGTCCTTTGGACTTCCAGGAGATCAAACCAGTCAATCCTAAAGGAAATCAACCCTGAATATTCACTGGAAGGACTGATGCTGAAGCTGAAGCTTCAATACTTTGGTCACCTCATGCGAAGATTCTACTGATTGGAAAAGACCCTGATGCTGGGAAAAATTGAAGGCAAAAAGAGAAGAGGGCGACAGAGGATGAGATGGTTAAATATCACGGCCACTCAATGGACATGAACTTGCGCAAACTCTGGGAAGTAGTGAAGGGCAGGAAAGCCTGGCGTGCTGCAGTCCATGGGGGTCACAAAGAGTGAGACATGACTTAACAGTTGAACGACAACAAGAGGTCTCTTTCTGGAAGACGTGTAAAATAACAAAATATTCCTAATTTAAATTTGCCAAGAACATGAGATAGAATCTGCAGTTATAAGGGAATTAAAAACTGCAAAGAAAGTGAGCTCTTGTTTCAGAGAAGAGGCATATCCAGCTGACACGCTCACTTGGGTTTTCCCAGGGGCCAGCTGTGTCTCCAGACCAAAGGCCCTGGCCCATTTCAGGTGCAGCATCGGTGTTTTCCAACATTTGGATGCAGGCACGTCCCTGAAACAGATCAGAGGACAAGCACCTCAAGGAGGTGGGAAGCTGCTTTGGAGCCCATGAGAGGGTGGGGTTCTGGGTGGGAGCAGACCCAGAACCCCAGTCTCAACTTCAGGAAGCCACAGAAAGTACTGAAGGGAGGCTTCAGGCACAGTTCTGCAGTCTCCTACCCGATGTTGCTCCTAAAAGAGGTGCCTCCCAAGAAACTCCATGGGTACCAGGATCTCAGGCTTGACAGCAAGGGCTGGAGGGGAGGTGGGAGATGCCCTTGGCAGTGCCGGGAGCTCCCTATGGGCCTGCACATGGGTGGGGGCACAGCTGGGGAAGGGGGGCCCTCCCAGGCCCTCCACGCAACCGTGTGTGCCTGCCAAGTGACTGCAGCTGCCTCCCCCACCTCCCGAACCAAGACCTGTGCGACCCCAATGTCATATCAGCGCCGAGAAGACGAATTCCCTCTTTCACACTGTCAGGGGATGAAACACCAAGGGCCCAGGGACAAGCTTGTTCCTCCCCTGAATCATCAGCCGACAGCAAATCAAATCACGAGATACCTGGATGGGGGATCTAGAATGTCTCCCCAGGAGACCTGGAGGGCAGCTCTGAAAGAGCCACTTCATGTTCTCTAAGACACCTCAGGACATTCTTTACAGAAAAGAGAGCACTGCAAACTGAAAAATGTGTCAATTTTGTTTTTAATCAAAACAGTAAATAGCAGGGGCTTCCCTACCGTCCAGTGACTAAGACATAATGCTCCCAAAGCAGAGGGCCTGGGTTCAATCCCTGGTCAGGGAACTAGACTGTGTATGCCCCAACCGAAAGGTTCCAAGTGCTGCAGCTAAGGCTTGCCACAGCCAAATAAATAATACATAAGTAAATATATATATATATATATATTTTTAATGAGTAAACAGATTAGGTCCTGAGAAAAACTGTACATTTGTTACTTTCATGGACTTCCCAGATGGCACTAGTGGTAAAGAAACTGCCTCCCAATGCAACAGATGCGAGAAACCTGGGTTTGATCCCTGGGTCAGGAAGATCTCCTGGAGGAGGAAATGGAAACCCACTCAAGTATTCTTGCCTAGAAAATACCATGGACAGAGGAGCCTGGCAGGCTATAGTCCACAGGGTCGTGAAGAGTTGGACACGACTGAGCACTTGTCAGCTGCAGCATTGCTTTAATCATTAGGAAAAAGAAATTAAAGCCACTTGCATTTTGGATTTTAAGAAGCATATAACTAGACACATCAATGTCTTTCTGAAAAGTTCAAAATTCCAGGAACACAGGTTATCTGCCAAAATAAGACAGAAGGAAACAGGCCAGCATTTAGACTTCTTTGCAGCATGAAATACCAGTCATTGGAGCATCAGCTTGTGAGTTTAGGTGGGAAATATATGATCCCAAGTCTAAAACTGCCACGTCCCAACCCTCACTGTGGCCTCACCATAGCATCCCCATCACTGGAAGGGCTATGATGCCCTACAGCAGAATTCACCAGCGAAGGCTTCTTGAGAGATGAGCAGCAATTAAATATGGAAAGCAACAAGGAGGAAGATTAAGTATAAAGTCAATTCCATGAAATGTACAGCTCACGATGGCACAGGCATCATGTTAATGCAAATGTAAAGAACAATCAGACTAAAATATAGAAATAATTTAAAGATCAATGTCTGCATTTCAAATTCTTAATGGCTTCAACAGGGTCTTGGAATGGGGCAGGGTCAAAGGTGTTTAGTAACTAATGGTATGTTTGCTCAGTCGCTCAGTCATGAGCCCACCAGGCTCCAATGTCTATGGAATTTCCCAGGCAAGAACACTGGAGTGGGTTGCCATTTCCTCTTCCAGAAGATCTTCCTGATACAAGGATCAAACCCATGTCTCCTGCATTGGCAGGCATGTCCCCTTGAGTTGGCAAGAGGATTCTTTACCACTAGAGCCCCCTGGGAAGCTCCATTTAGTAATGTAATACATGCTAATTCTTTGATCCTATGTGTAGGAGTTAGGAGATGCAGTTTATAAATGTTGATGGAAAAATATATTATTACACATTTTTAGGCATGACAGTTATAAACTTAGGCATTACTGTTGCTATAAAGGCACGGAAAATATACAAATCGTAAAGGAAAAAGAGAGCAACCATCGCTTAAGCAATGTGGCAAAAAGGGGAAAGGAAATAAATTGGAAACATGAGAGAAACATAAAAAATAAAATCATAAACTAAGATGACAGAATCAAGACCAAGCAAGTCAGTTAATATGGCAAAATAAATGTGCTAAACTCTTTTATTAGAGACAAACTCTCAGACTGTATAAAAGCAAGTATAAACTTAAATCTCTCTCCAAACTGTTCCTTTAAAATATGACCATCTTGACGGAGGAGGCAGATTCTTGGGAGGAAAGGGTTCCTAACACTAGCAAGACAGAGAGAAAACCAGTTGGAAATCATCCATCCATCCTTCCATCCTTCTCCACTCAACCAGCATCTCACGAATGTCCCTGGGGTGTGAAGTTGGTGGATGAGGGCCGCATCAACTCTCAGGAAGATGACATCCTGGAGAGGAACACAGACACAATTAGAGGTAGTTTTTCAGAGAGCACATGCTATGAAGGAAAAAGCAAGGAACCCAGTCCAACCCCTGCCCTCAAGGGGTGATATCAGCACTTGAAGAAGGCTGGGTCACTGTATAATGAGTCCATTAAACTTACACAGAAAAAAAATTCGATTGGATTATACATAATGGATTTCTTATGTAACCCATCCTATGTACATTTCAGTTCTCAATTTTTGCTTTCATTTTGTCTTCAGGGTCCACTTCCCAGGATGGACACCTGCCATCCTGGCCACCCTACATGTCCCAGGCCTAGAGCTTGACTCTCTTCCGTGGGTGATGCCTGGGAGCTGGATGAACACAGGATTCTGAGCTAAACACGTGAACTTATCCTACAGCAGTGGAGTCTAAAAAGATCAACAAGCATAAGAATTCAGAAAGTCAGTCTTCGCAGAACAGGGGAGGAAAGCATTGGATTTTCAGGGGCGAGGCTGGAAGCATGCGAATGCTTTAAACTCTTTTTACAACCGGTCCGCCATTGTGCCAGATCTGAGTGTTTTTCCCAGTCAGTGGAGAGATTTTTAATAACGCTTCATGTTTTCCGGGCCATCTGGGGCTCACATCTGTGCTTGCGGTGACTTTGAGCTGACTTACACCTGCTGTTGATGGGCCCGTGTTAGACTGGGCTCCCATAGAAGCGGACCCCACGACCAAGGTGGGAGTGAAGGTCATGGGCTTTGCGGGTGATTCTAAAAAAGCAATGGTGAGTGAGTTGGGGGAGCCTTCAGTGAGGGTAGAAAGCCAATGCTAGGTGCTCCAAAGCAGGTCACCCTTCTGGGCATTCAGAGAGTGGAGATGTGGAGGCCTGTGATTTGCCTTGGATTTTAACAGGAACCCCTGGCTGCTGTGTTTGGGATAAATGGAAAGGGGGCAAGATGATTTCAGGCAGCCTGGACAGGAGGCAACTGCAGTAATCCGAGGGAAAGACGCGGCTGTGTTACAGGGGTGCCGCTCACAGGCTGTGTGCACAGCCCCAGGAGATGCTGTTGCAGGAACATCATTGGAATAGAGCAGTTGCCCAGATAGGGTCAGGGACTCAGCTGCAAATGTGGAGAAAAGGGCTAGGATTCTGGAACTATTTGGATGGTTAGGCTGGCAGGACCCGCCAACAAGGTCACCTTGGAAAGCGCAGCACCTTGCGTTGTTTTCCCCAGAGGGCTCCTCTCTGCAGAGCCGGTGAAGGGGAGAACTTTCATTTTGATTCTCAGGAACCAGCAGCATGCACCATGCATTCCCCTCGCTCTGTCGTGGCGCCATCCATCTCCCAAGAGCCTGGGGAAGACAGAGTGGAAATTGAGCTCAGATATACCATGAAAAAGAGGTGCCTATGGACAGAATGCTCTGTGTTGTCAATGACACTGTCAGAATTTGTAAGAATTTTCTGAAGGGAAAAATCCTTTGCCTTTGATGGACGTTCTCTTTTATAGACACAATTAATCACAACATCTTAAGAAATCAATTTCTTTAATAGCAAAATAATCTGTTTTGCCAACTGGAAATACCAGTTTTATTTAAGAAAAGCTCACCCTCTGTGGATCATACTTCTTGGCTCCAGGAGGGAGAATGCTGTCCATGAGTATAGTTTACGATTCACTGAGGAAAGAAATAATGGTGTTCTCAGACAGGCAGAGAGCCTTAAAAGGCTTTTCCCTTATCAAATGCATTTTTATTCAGAAACAGATTTGACAAATAACAGTGCAATGAGCAGCAGTTGTTTTCCAAATTTCTGAGCAAATAAACATTTCCTAGGGCACATCGTGCAATAATCCAGAATAGAGGAATTTTTAGATGTTGATTTCATCCCCTTTCCCCTGTACCCAGTGTAAGACCCCGCCTTAGTCTTTGGAAATGGGTCTCTGGTCTCTCTCTCCACCCATCCAGATCCGGGTCTGCCCAACCACCCACCATGTCCTGTCTGAGACACGGAAAGTCCTGTTGATCAGAAATCTGCCCTCTTGCACTTTACCCATTGGCCCTAGGTCTGCCTTCTGGAATTGCAAAGAATTTGTACAGTTCCTTTTGGACAGAAGAGCCTGGAGGCTACAGTCCATGGGGTCACAAAGAGTTGGACACGACTGAGTGAACAACCCTTTCGCTTACAGTTTTTTCCAAAGAGATGAAGATGGCCATCAAGTTCTTACTCAAATTTTAATTTTGTCCATCTCCATTTTCCCAGTTCCTTCACGGGCCGCAGCGATCCAGGCTGAGGAGCGACTTCTGACAGAGGCTGTTTTCACTAAGTCATATCAAAGGTCCGTTGCTCCCACCAAATCTCCCCTGTGCTTCCCGCTTCCATCCCCATGTTTCTGCATGGAGCTGAGTCTAGGCCGGAGCCTGGAGAGCTCCGTCCCTGGCCGTGGGCTTAAGAGGTGGAGTCACTTTGGGGAAAAGGATCCCCTTGCTTGAAAATGGGGAACAACTTGGCGCACCCCGACTCAGAGGTTCAGCACTTTTGGAAGAGAAGCAGCAGCACCCCGAATCCACCAGGGTCGGAAGGAACTTCTTCGAGAACAGGGCTTGGTTTTAAAATGTTAGCTGCTTTTGTCATTTCCCTGACAAGCCCAGCCTTTTATGAATCTGCTTTTAATTAAGCAAGGGTTTGCTTATCGGGTTCCCACCCTCTTCTGTTTCCAGCAACGGTGCCAAATGGGCGCCGTCGACTTCTTAAATTAACGTGGGGGCTGCAGTGCCTGGGGTGGGGGTGGGGGCTCCTGTTTAGTTGCTCGGTCGTGTCCGCCTCTTTGCCAACCCTGTCCATGGAATTTTCTGGGCAAGAATACTGGAGTGGGTTGTCTTGCCCTCCTCTAGGGGATCTTCTTGACCCAGAGATCGAACCTGATTCTTGGGAGTCTCCTGTTTCCCAGGTGGCACAGTGGTAAAAAAATCCACCTGCCAATGCAGGAGATGGAGAAGGAAATGGCAACCCACTCCAGTATTCTTGCCTGGAGAATCCCACGGACAGAGGAGCCTGGCGGGCTGCAGTCCATGGGGTTGCAAGAGTCGGACGTGACTTGGTGACTAAACCACACGACCACCACCACCACCAATGCAGGAGCTGTAAGAGACTCGGGTTAGATCTCTGGGTCGGGAAGATGCCCAAGAGGGGGAAATGGCCACCCACTCCAACATTCCTTCCTTGGAAATCTCATAGACAGAGAAGACTGGCCGGCTACAGTCCATGGGCTCACAAAGCAGTGGACACGGTGGAGTGACTGAGCACTCACCTGCGGCTCTTGGAGGCGCTTAGTTAGGGGCAGCGGTACCCGCCTCTTTGCTTGCCGTGGCTGCGGGTCTGCAGGCTTAGGTCCTCCTGGCTCCGTGTCTGTGGCCTGGCCCGTGGCTGCTGACTCCCACCTGGACCAACACAGAGGACATGTTTCTGGGATGAAGGGTGGTCAGCCAAGAAGCTCTTCTCTGCTCTAAGGCCACAACTGCAGCGTGTTTTGCTCAGCGGGGAATAACAACCATTCCAGACTCTGGGCTTGGAGTAGGGTGTTTCTTCTCTTTTCCGAAACTAAAGAGAAGGAAAAGGAAGAGAGATCAACAGATGCAGAAAGTATGCTCATGCAACAGGCCTGCTGTTCTGTACAGGAGAAGACAGGAAAATCACCTAAAACTCATCAGTGAAGTTACTGTTGGTGACTGTTTTCAGGTCACATGAGGTTAGGTGACATGTCTACAGAAAAGGAGAAATTCCAGCACTTTCTAGAGTGTATCAGTTCAAGGATGGTCTAAGGAAGTACCCAAGCTCACTGGCTGAGCACCTCCTTGGCCAGGTCTGACCCCTGGTTTTCTTCTAAGGTAAATACTGATTCTGATAATGGGTAAAATCAGTCTTTGCAAACACACCCTAACAAACTCCTGTGAGTGAGATTCACGTGACACGTTTTTCAACCCAGACACCGCAAAGCCCGAATCTGTCACTGCATTAATCTCTAATGTAGGTACTTGTGATACTGGTCGGTGACATGGGTTTCCTTTGAACTGGGGAGGCTGACACTGTTTTCAATCACTTGCTGGGCCTAAGAGCTCAGCTGCATGCTTGTGTGCACACCCCTCTCTTGTCTGGAATTTGGGGAGAAATCTTGGCCTCCCAGTGCCTGCTGATAAGTCCGTTGGTCCGGGAGGATTTTAACAAATGGAAATGGCAGACAAGTTTGCTTTTGAGGCTGAAGGAATGAATTCCCTTTGCGGCTCACCTGAAGCTGAAATTTATGGGCTCCTAATAGAAGGACTTCTCCCATGTTTATCTTACTGAGATGAATGCTTTTGGCACAACACCGACTCAAGGGTCACAGAATGTCCAATCAGGAGGCTCTTTGGAATTCGCTCCTCTCTGATGACACACCCATGGCGCAGGTGCTCCAGGTCCCATAGTAAGTGAACATGAAAGCTGTGCCCACATTCCTGGGACTGGTGGGCCCTATGTCTCCTCTGTCCCCTCCCAGATGCACACTTAGTCACTCAGTTGTGTCCGACCCTTTTGCGACTGTATGGACTGTAGCCCTCCAGGCTCCTCTGTCCGTGGGATTTCCCAGGCAAGAATATTGGAGTGTGTTATCATTTCTTTCCCCACCCAGGAATCAAACCTGCGTCTCCTGTATTACAGGATTCTTTACCACTGAGCCATCAGGTAAGCTCCGGGAGCCTTTGGGCCTTTTTCTAAATCTGGTTTTGCTTTATTTTTATTTTTTATTGACATATAGTTGTGTTAGTTTCAAGGGTACAACAAAGTCATTCAGATATATTTTCAGAGTCTTCTTCAGATTCTCTTTCCTTATAGGTTATTATAAAATATCTAGTATAGTCCCTGGGTTATGCAGTAGGACCTTGTTGTTTAGCTAGTTTATATAGTGATGTGTATCTGTCAATCCCAGACTCCTAATTTATTGCTTCCCATCCTTTCTCTTTGGTAACCATAATTTTGTCTTCTGGGACTGTGGGTCTATTTATGTTTTGTAAATAAGTTCATTTGTATCTTTTCTTTTCCGATTCCACGTATAAGCAATATTATTTGATATTTGTCTTTTTGTCCATCTGGTTTAACCTCACTTAGTAAGACAGCCTCTAGGTCCATCTTTCTTGCTGCAAATGGCCTTATTTCATTCTTTTCTCTGATGGAGTAACATTCCGTTGTACGTATGTACCACGTCTTCTTTATCCACTTCTCTGTCAGTGGACACTTACATTGCCTCCACATTCTGGTTATAGTAAATAGTGCAGCTGAGAACATGGGAGCAACTGGATCTTTTCAGATTAGAATTTTGTCCAGATATACACTCCAGGCCTTGTAAGAGGAGGAACCACTGACCTGGGTGAGGAGAGGCATGCCCTTGCTGGGCTGGGGTGAGGTGGGAAAGGGACGTGGCCGGGCACAGGAAGTGGCCCTGTTTTGCAGTCAGCACCAAGATGCGTGAGAAAAGCCATCCCAGCCTGGCCCCTGCACTCCCTGACACGCCTGCCCTGGGTGCAGTGGGTGAGCCTCTTCCTCCTCTGCTAAAGTGCTCGTGTGTCCACGGACCCTCAGTCTGCAGCACTTCTAAGAGACCCCCGTCAGGGCCTAGCAGTGGAGGCCGACGCAGGCCACTGGAAAGGACACTGCCTTCCAGACTGAAGCACCATCAGGACACCACGCCCGGTGGGTGATGCCGGACCTCAGTGGAGGGGAGAGGGCAGTGGGAACTGCCTTTCCAGACCCTTACCTCCCAAGAGAACTCCTCAGACTACACGGAAAGCCATCTTCTCCACAGGGCAGGTCACCACCACTCATTCTCTTGAATGGCCCCGTGTCAGTTCCAGATGCGAGTTAATCAAAGGAAATGAAGTCGCTCTGTCGTGTCCTACTCTTTGCTACCCCATGGACTGTAGCCTACCATCCTCCTCCGTCCATGGGATTTTCCAGGCAGAAATACTGGAGTGGGTGGCCATTTCCTTCTCCAGGAGATCTTCCCTACCCAGGGATTGAACCCCAGTCTCCCTCATTGTAGTGAGCATTGTAGGCTCCCTCGTAGACATTGCCATCTGAGCCACCAGAGAAGTCCAACCAAAGGAAGGGTGTTTCCTAATTTTGGTCTCTTGGCCAGTAAACATGGGAATCCTCTTTGTGCTGCCCCAGGGCAGGGTGGGCGCTTGCCAAATGTTTCAAGAAAGTGATTGTTTCAGTAACTGGTTATCCCACTCATCTCTGCCAAGTGGGGGTTTCTCCACTGAGTCATGGTTACACTGTGCTGGGACGGTCTCAAAACCTTCCCAAATATGTCACTAATGAGGAGTTCAAACACCCAGGGACCCGCTAATCTCCCTGTGACATTAATAGGCTTTATTTATCTGGAAACTGGATGAAGCTACTACTGAATAGATGTTTTAAAATAGATTAGCAATGAACGGATAACATTTTAACACTTTCTACACAAGGAAAGTGGAATGGAGCAGTAACCCCAAATTAAATAATTGCCAGAAAGCTGAGGATTGAAGACGTGCAATCACTGTGTCTCAGGGATAGGTTTTCTTCAAATAAGTCCGGCCCCTTGTGATTACTGAAATAACCATATGAAATATACAGGCCAAAGACCCAGAAGCATATAAAATGGCATAATTTCAGATTTTGGAAGCCCTATCCCTCAGGAAAGACAGAAAAAACTCTCATGGAAACAGTATGGAGCAGAGAAAGGTTTATTGGAGGGCCACGTATGCCACCCAAAGCTCTGAAAAAACCCATGAGGTTTCAGCAAAGCATCTTGAAAGGCAAGGTGAGGGAGGGCTGTGATTGGTTGCTGCAGACTTCATGGTTTGGAATCCTTTGTTCTTGCAGCTGTCCACCTTGGTCGGGTCAAGAGACTCCTGTAAGCCTCCAGCAAAGAAAATATTATTCTCTGATAAAAAATATTGTTGTTATCTATGGAGATAAAACTTCTTATCTCCATATGAATGGAAAAGAGTTATACCTTTAAAAGATCAGAGCCTTGAGAACAGGCTCTTCTGTATATTTCAGGCTGTAGGCAACATTCTTCTACAAAAAATGCAGAGTCAGCATGCCTCAGCAAGGCAACAGAATGCAGGGGCTTAAATAAAAGAGATGGATTTCACGTGGAGTCAGATTTGTTCCTCCCTATTACAAAAGGACGTTCCGACCTTCCAGGAGAGAAAAGAACAAGTCAGGCCCAGAGGGACGGTTCTCAGCAAGCGACAGCCTTCCTGGGAGCCTTGGTGTACACAGAGCTAGGACCCTGGCCCAGACTGGGAGACAGAGGCGGAACAAACAGGAAGTGCTCTCAGTTATTCTAAGACACAGTGCTGGTGACAATACAAAATACGGGCTGACAAAGAGGAGCAAACAGGCCAGTCTGCCTTCCTGGAGTTGTCCCAGATGTCTGAATGATTTTGTAATTAAATCATCCACCTGGCCATAGGATTATAAGCTAGAGTGAACGCTTATCACAGCATCACCTTCTTCAAAACAAAGGTAGAAGTTGTAAAAACAGGCCAAAGTGTGCAGTATTTATTTAGAACTGTTTGTGTTTAGCCGAAACCAAAGAGCTTTCGAGAAGGGATGAAGGCCTGTGTAGCCTTCAGAAGCTTTAGTCAGAAACAAACAAAAAATTGACCTGCCTAAGCAAGTGTGGGATTTAAAAAGAAAAAAAAATTGTATCAATTCCCTAGAAAAACTAAGTCCCCCACAGCATTTGTTTCCCATTTTTCAGCTGTTGTAGGGAAAAAAATGAATGAGGCCCGATTGCCTCCCCATGTCTGCCACGATCCCCACATGCATCCTTCATCTGAACCCCTGTGACTTTGCCTCTGTCACGCTCTCCTCTGTTCCCTTCCTCCTCTCTGATCACCGTCTTGAGCTCAGGGCCTGCACTACTATTAGTCAGTTTCAGACAGACCCCGCAGATTTCAAACATCAAAATCAGGGAATTCCCCACATGATTATTTTATTGGGGAAAAAAGAAACGGAGAGAGAGAATGAAAAGTAAATTAAGAGCAGCTCACAGTTTCCACACCCTCTGTTGATGCTGGGTTTTGGCCTAGTCTTCCTACCATGTGTTCTGTGTGTTGAATAATAACTGAATGGTTCATTTCCAGGGCTATGTTACTGTTGGCTGATAGCATATCATTTCAAGGGGTCCACTTTTCTCAGCTCTGCTCAAATCTCTTTGGCAAGTTTAATCTCACCTAACAGTTTGCTATTTACTGCTGGAATTTCTCTATCTTAAGAGCACCCTGGGAATTCAACTTAGTGGCTACGAGACTGACTTACAGCTCTAGACCAGGTGGAAGTGGAGATGCACGGGAAATATACATAAAGATATATTGCACAGTTATCTCTGCTCTCAGAGCATTCCCATAGGCGTGAGGATTAATTCCTAGTTTTCAAACTGCAGAAGTGACTGAATCTAGAGATTTAGAGCTCTCCCACTGCCAAAAGTGAAGAGCTATGCGGGAGAAGGAGGACTGGGCTCTGTGATTTACCAGTTCTGTGATCTTGGGAGGATTCCTTGATCTCTTTGAGCTTCTTTTCCTCATTTGCAAAATGGGGTTAATAAATTCTACCTTGGAGAGTTGTCCTGGGGGTAGAGTGATGTGGTGTTCCTGGGGAACAATATATCTGTAAGACTTCATCTCTATCTCTGTTCAGAAGGAGCCCTGGCTCCTTCTCTAGCCAAACCACTGTCTCTTGTGTTTCCTTTAAAATGTGGTTTTGAATATTGCAAGCTTGGAAACGCTGAGGGAAATCAGAGTAATTGTGACCCCAGATCTTAATACTTTGGCCACCTAATGTGATTAGCCGACTCATTGGAAAATACCCCAATGCTGGGAAAGATTGAAGGCAAAAGGAGAAGGGGATGGCAGAGGATGAGATATTACATAGCATCACTGACTCAATGGATATGAATTTGAGAAAACTCCAGGAGATAGTGAAGGACAGGGAAGTCTGGCATGCTGCAGTCCATGGGGCTGCAAAGAGTCGGACATGTTGTAGCAACTGAACAACAGATCTTAATAGGTGGCACCATAGTTGATAAAGTTTTTTCACAAATTAAATATATTCTATTTTTCCAAAGGTCTTAGGAAGATATTGTTATTTCTTTTTTAAATAATAAATTTATTTAAATAAATATCATTATATAGATAAGAAATTATTATTTCCAGATAATGAAACCACATCACACAATTGAAAGCAACAAAGCAGGGACCTAATAATCATGAGGTCACTATGGTGACAAAGATGATATGACACTGGCGATGACAGTGATGCTGGTGTTGATGCTGCTGCTGATGATGACAGGGATGCTGATGGTGATGGTGATATTGGCCACAACATTCACTGAAGGCTTCCTTGGATTGACACCATCACGTGTTCCAACATATTTGTCAACTCACTGGGCACTCACAACATCTGATGTGACAGGACCATTATTTTCCCATTTTACAGTTGAGATCATCATATTTCAGAGAGATCCAAGGTCAGAAAGCAAGTGCAGAGCAGAGCAGATTCAAATTCGATTGGTAAGACTCCAAGCTCCTTATCAGACTATAGTCTAAGACTCTTTCTATTGTCTCAAATAATAGGTGACATTGGAGAAGAAATACTCCCTTTGGAGGAAAAGATGTTATAAAGAATGTTTATATGTATATGCATACATGTTAAGTTGCTTCAGTCATGTCCAACTCTCTGTGACCCTAGGAACGATAGCCTGCTAGGAGCCGTTGTCCATGGGATTCTTCAGTCAAGAATACAGAGTGGGTTGCCTTGCCCTCCTCCAAGGGATCTTCCCAACCCAGGGATCAAACCCACATGTCCTGTGACTTTGGCACTGTAGGAGGATTTTCTACCACTGAGCCACCAGGGAAGCCCCTTATGTACAAGTATATGTATATGTACCTCATTTTCTTTATCCATTCATCTGGAAATTTAGGTTGCTTCCATATCTTGGCAATTGTAAATAATGCTGCTGTGAATGCTGGGATGCTTGTGGCACCACACCCAAAGTAGTGTTTTCATAGGTTTTTAAAAATATACACCCAGGAGCGGCATTATTGCATCATATAGTATTATAGTTCTATTTTCAGTTTTTTGAGAAACATCCATACTATTTTCCACAGTGACTGTACCAATTTACATTTTCATCAACTGTACACAAGTGTTCCTTTTTGCCACATCCTTGCCAACATTTGGTATTTGTGTTCATTTTGATGATGGCCATTCTGACAAGTGTGAGGTGATTTCTCCTGGTTTTAATTAGCATTTTCTGATAATGGTTACATGTGATTATAATCAACCCCTACAAGAACTCCATTTTAGAGAAAAGAAGTGGTGGCTTGGACAAAAATGTAGGTTTTCCACGGTCACTCAGCTAGCGAGAGGGAGAGGCTGAAAGGGATAGTGGTTTCTGTGATGCTGTGATCAGTTTTCAGGTATAGAAAGCAGAGTCACTCCAGCCGACTTAGAAAGGAATTTACTCATTTTTAGACAGACAGCAGAGTCATGAGGGCTGCTGGAGAATACATTCTTAGGGAGCTTCAGGAAAATTCTCCTACAAAGCTATAGAAGTGGCTTCCCAGGAAGCCACGTGTCTATTGGAGAGCCGTGGTTTCCCTGCTGCCTCCAGAGGTGATTGCTGCCTGTCTCCCCCGCAGCTCGATTTTGAATGCATGACCTGAAAGAGCCGGTCGCATTGGCACGAACTAAGCCACCACATGAGCTCTGGCAGCGAGGGGGTCTGGGCAGTAGAGGTCCTGGAGTTTAGTCTCTGAAGAGAAAAATGGCATGTTAGGTAGAGTAAGGGAAGAATATGTTGAGCAAAGAGAGTTAGAGAATCAGCTCCAAAGAGCAAAGTCTAAACATTACCTGAAGTTGAGTCTGTGGGTACTGTTTTCTCCTACAGAAAAGCACCCAGGAAAGAGGGAAGCCCCCATCAACTCTTTCTCCCATGTACCCATCGCATTTCACCTTGTCCAAACCCCTGTTTCCCCCCCTGATTTTCTGACCATGGTGGACTCTAGCTGTATGTTCTCCCCTTCCTCACTTCCAACTCCCAGGGCAAGCTAGGCCGTTGTCCTTATCAACAAAAGTCAGTGTCTGTCTGGGCATGCCCAGGAGTTCTTGCACCTAAGGACAGGCCTGCCACTTAGTTCTGGCCAGGAAGAGTTAAGGAACAGGCTCATGGGTGAGGCTTCTAGGAAAGTCATTGCTTTCTTGATGAAAAGGGACACATGGAGCTGACATTTCCTTTGGAAAGTTCTCCTTTCCTAGTCTTTCTTCCTGCCTGGAAATGTGAGCAAATTCTCTGGAGGTGGTGCATCCACCTGGGGAGTATGTGGAGAAAAGCTGCCTTTTGAGGATCAGAGGAGGAAGTGGGAGTTTCCTGTGCCCTGAAGGCACGGGAGAGGTGTCTGACCTTGGCTGCCTGCCTACAGACTTTATGTGATGCCAGGAAAATAAAGCCCTATTCAATAAGCTTGTCTGTTCAGTTTTCTGGTTTGGATGCTCACAGACTCAAAAGGGTCTTCCCTAGGGTCAGTCCTTGTATACCAGCCCCATGGCTCTTGGAATTTTAAGGCCAGAAGAGAAGTTAGACACATCTTAGCTGTAGTCATATATTGTTGCTGTTCAGTCACTCATTCGTGTCCCACTATTCATGACCCCATGGACTGCAGCACGCCAGGCTTCTAAGTCCTCCACTAATTCCTGGAGTTCGTTCAAACTCATGTCCACTGAGTCAGTGATGCCATCCAAGCGTCTCATCCTCTGTCACTCCACTTATCCGCCTGTCCTCGGTCTTTCCCAGCATCAGGGTCTTTTCCAATAAGTTGGCTCTTTGCCACCAGCCCTTCCAATGAATATTCAGGGTTGATTTCCTTTAGGATTGACTGGTTTGATCTCCTTGCTGTCCAAAGGACTCTAAAGACAAGAGTGTTTTCCAGAACCCCAGTTCGAAAGCAACAGTTCTTCAGCGCTCAGCTTTGTTTATTACAGTCCAACTCCCACATCTATACATGACTACTGGAAAAACCATAGCTTTAAGTATAATTTATCAACATTCCATGCATATATGCCTAGTCTATACTGTCAGATTTTAAGATCCTTGTAGATGGGGATAATATATGAAATATATGTAATAATACATTATATATATATATATATATATATATATATATATATAAAAGACTTCCCTGGTGGCTCAGTGGGTAAAGAATCTGCCTGTAATGTGGCAGATGCAGAAGACCTGGATTTGATCCCTGGGTTCAGGAAGATCCCTTGGAGGAGAGCACGGCAACCCACTCTAGTATTATTGCCTGGAGAATCCCATGGACAGAGGAGCTTGGTGGGCTACAGTCCATAGGGTCCCAAAGAGTCAGACACAACTAAAGCGACTGAGCACGCACGCATATGTCAATATATATAAAAATGCTTAATATGAAAAAATGTCCATCAAATCCTTGCTAAGTAAATGAATCCCCAGTTCCTTTGACAATACCGTGGGCTACTTTAAAAAAATTTAACTTTGTCTTGCAAAAGAACTCAGATTTATTGAAAATATATTGAAGGCATTTCCAGCTTTTGATAGCAAATATTCTATTCAGAATACATCATTTTTTAAAAAATTGATAGTTTATTTTCAATGATGTATTAGTTTGTGTACAGAAAAGTGATTCAGTTATACACACACATACACACACACATATATATATTCTTTTTCAGATTCTTTCCTACTATTGGTTTTTACAAAATATTGAAAAAAGTTCCCTATGCTATATAGTAGGTTACTTATTTTTGAATGTTAATTCATTGTTTTAAGAATTTGGAGAAGCTAGAAAAAAGATCCTATGAAGAAGTGAAATTATCTTACTCTTTCTCAGATTTACTCTGCAAAACTTAATTCATCTACTGCTGCATAAGAAAAAAAATCAGCCTCGAATTTGTGGCTTCAAGCTGCCATCATCTGATTTGTTCTGGATTACGTGGGTCAGGAATCTAGGCAGGAGATCTTTCTGACTCAGGTGGCACTGGTTGGGATCACTCGATAGGCTGCATCTGGTTGCCTGGATTGGCCTGGCAGGTCCTAGGATACTTCATTTGCAGGTCTGGCCCTTGGACGTCCCCCTCCTCAAGCCACCCATTCCTATTGGCTGCTCCTGGCTTACGCATAAGCATGACAGCATCTGGAGTGCTGGGCTTCTTTGCTGGTGCCTGACTTCTAAGAGGGAGAGTTGAAAGCGGAAAACACTACAGATTTTAGGCTCAGTCTGGGAAGGTACACGGCATCATTTTGGCCACATTCTATTGGTCAGGAAAGATCACTGGCCCTACTCAGATTCAAGAAGAACCAGGGGACTCTGCTTCTCCATGGGAGAGAAGCAAGGTCACATTACAGAAGGACAGGAGGCAGTACTGCCTCATCTTAGGAAACAAGCCTACCACCACTCTACCAGTCCAGGTTACCCTACCCATGGCCTCGTTTGACAATGATTTTTTTGTGTGGCTATGTATTTATCTCCTTAAGGAAATCAACTCTGAATATTCATTGGAAGAGCTGATGCTGAAGCTGAAGCTCCAATACTTTGGCCATGTGATGGGGAAGAGCTGACTCATTGGAAAAGACCTTGATGCTGGGAAACACTGAGGGCAAAAGGAGAAGAGGGTGGCAGAGGATGGGATGGTTAGATAGCATCACTGACTCATGGACTTGGATTTGAGCAAACTCCAGGAGACAGGGAAGGACAGGGAAGCCTGGTGTGCTGAGTCCTTAGGGTCACAAAGAGTTGGGCAGGACTTAGCCTCTGGACAACAATACAGGAGGAAGAATTAGTATTTGTAGGATTCTGTCCATATGTGGAGTGCTAACTCCCTTCACAGAATTTCTTGTTTACTGGGACTTAGATTGTCAAAATAATTTTCTCTAGGCCTAATCTCTGGGTTCATTTGAGCCATCTGCTCAAGGGAAATAAGTAGCCAGTCAGTCCATAAAGCAGGGTACATGACAGTTCGCTGACAGGTGGGACTTACCTCGTTGTCTTCCGTACACCGAGATGACTCTACAGTCTTCAGCTCTGGGGATCACACGTTACCGGCTTGCATTCCTACCAGAGTTCACTCCACACTCTTGTTCCTTCAGCTCCCCTGGGGGATGGAAGCTTATCTCTTTAGAGATTCTTTTGCTACTGAAAAGAAATCATTTCTATGCCTCTGAGTACCCAATTAAAACTTGTAGAGACAGAAGATATTGAAGGGGCAGCTCCCTGGCAACTCCCTCCTGTTCAGTTGTAAAACACGCTTCCATCCAGAGCTGTTCAGAACTGAGGTCTGCTGGGAACGGTGACTGACACACCCCGAGGCTCCTGGGTGTCTGTGCTGAACACAGCCCTGCAGGGACCATTCTGTTTTATCCCTTTTGAAAGTCTTGACTGTGGTTCAAGAGGAAAGAATAAAACAATGAGCTGTGTGTGCACAGAGCAACTGCGCTGCAGTAAAACAGCAGATGTGGGGATATTTCATCCACTAAAGGATCTCTAGGAGTCAGGGGAAAGTTGTGACATTGGCAGAGTCAGAGGCAAGGGGGACATTCTGGAACCTTCCAGCATCTCAATGAGAGTTCAGGGAGGTCAGGGGCAAGCTAGGAGAGGTCTCTCATTTCCAAGAGGTACAGCTTGCTAAGAAACACATTTAAAAATTTGAAACTATAACTCCTAAAAGGAGTAATTCGATTATTTCTTTTTTTTTTTCAAATCTCCAAACTTTATTATAAAATATTTTTGGAGATTTATCTTTGTGGAATATGCTCCTTTTAACAATATTTTAAAATACTTTTCATATTTTATTTGCTACCCTAACTTTGTGATTGTGTAGATCACATTTGCATTTTATTTTACTTATAAAATACTTACTTTACCTATAAACAGCTGTTTCTGATACAATTTCCAGGGCTATATTTTGTCACAAAGAAAAAAGGTATCTTTATTATGAGATTCTAAGATGCTCTATCACATATCCTTTTATTAAGGTAGTAAAATGCTAATTTTTCCATGAAAAATTTTTATATGTATTTTTCTGAACTTTTTATTTTTTACTGGGGCTTCCCTAGTAGATCAATTGGTAAAGAATCTTCCTGCAATGCGGGAGACCTCAGTTTGATCCCTGGGTTGGGAAGATCCCCTGGCGAAGGGTAAGGCTACCCACTCCAGGATTCTGGCCTGGAGAATTCCATGGACTGTATAATCCATGGGGTCACAAAGAGTCGGACACGACTGAGCGACTTTCACTTTCACGTAGCTGAGTAACAACGTTGTGACGGTTTCAGGTGAACAGCGAAGGGACTTTCAGTCCTTTCCAACCATTATTCTCTAGATGAGAACAATGATGCCCAGCAGGTGATGTGACTGGATGGGGTCAGGGCCCGGGCCTGTAGCAGAGCAGTGTCTGTACCCGGTCGTCCTAATCTCCAGTTCTGACCTCTTTCTAAACACCATCCTGCCCCCAACCCTGACTCTTCTGCCTGATTAGCTTTACCACGTGACCCTGAAATGGGGAAATAGAAGTTCCCTCTGCTCTGGGCTTGGGTAGCAGAGAGAAGGGGAATGACAGGTACCAAAGGGGGTTGCACAGGGTCAGGGGCTTCCAGAGGGGATTGGGAAAGCCTCAGGCCGGAAGGGGTGTGTGGGGGGGTCTCTAACCTCCTCTGCTCTCACTGAGGGGAGAAGGAAGCTGTCTTCCTGCAGAGCACCAGAGCTGAGCCTGCATCCATGCTCCATGCCTGGCAAGAAGGGGCTGCCATGGTCAGACCGGCCCTTGGAGACGCCTGTGTTCCTCATCCTCGGAATCTGATCTCCCAGCGACTGTGGACAGAAAGCTGAAAGTCTCATGCATGAGGTCCTGGGCAGGTCCACCTGAGCACGACGTGGCAGGACAGGAAGAGGAAGCGGGAGGTGAGCTGTGGGCACAGTTGTGCAGGAAAGAGTTGTCGTTCATCTGAGATCAGATCACCAAGCATCTCATATGTGTCGCCCCACGTCTGTGAGTGGATAGGGATGAGAGAGTTTTGAAAAATGTATGCTGAGAGCAGAATCGCCCTAGCCTGGCTCTGTTTTGGGACCGTGGCTTAGCGGAAGATGGAGAGATGAAGGAAGGTCAAGCGGATATTGTCTCCCCGCTAAGGGCCCAGGGCCCCCAGTAATATCCTCTTATTGTTCAGAAACCTGGGATGGTGTATTGGTAACGAAGGCACTGGAACTTTCTACCAGTCACAGCGGAGTCGCAAGGTCCCTGGCTATCCTTACAGAGTGCGATCTTAGCCGGGACAAGCCCTGATTGGGTAGACACTCATTTTACTAAAAAGCAGGAATTCCGTACCAACTCTTTGTCAACAGAACCTCATAGCTGGAGTATCTTCTCCACTCCTCTCTCTTTTCTTCCTACCCCTCTCCTATTATATAATTTGTATTACAAATCGTTTCTCAAATCCAACCTTCTCTTCGAAGCCTCCGTATCTGCTTTGAGTTTATATGCAAGTAACAGAACATGCAGCTTAACAGGGGCCCAAACAAACAGGCCTGAGTTTCTCAGAGAATAGAGCAGCTGGAGTCAGCAAGCCAGAGTCAGCACAGCTGCTCACCAATGGCACCAATGCTTTCTGCATTCCATCGTCCTTAGCGTGTTGCTCTGCTGGGTCACGGCCCCATGACGGCTGCCGCAGTACCAGCCGTCAAGCCCACGCATGCCTGAGAGGGAAAGGATCGTGTTTGGCTCTCTTATCAGGAAAGGAAGCGTTTGTCCAGAAGTAACCCCAGACCCCGGCATCATAGTTACATCTTTGTGGTAATTAGTGCCTACCCAGGACACTGCAAACATCCATTCTTAACTGTCCTGGTAATCAGGTTGAAATGCAAGTTCTTGTCCGACAGTGAGCAAGTGTGACATGAGACAGCCAC
This sequence comes from Antilocapra americana, assembly GCA_007570785.1. NCBI lineage: Eukaryota > Metazoa > Chordata > Mammalia > Artiodactyla > Antilocapridae > Antilocapra > Antilocapra americana. The sequence goes on from ML663590.1 coordinate 74,336, forward strand.
GGCGGTCAAAAGCCTGAAATTCCTCCATCTTCCTCTTCCTTTCAGGGGCAGCCTCAGAAACTGAATGCTCTAGCTGGGGCAGCTGCAAAATGGTAAAGCCCCATCAGCCTGCATCCCTGAGGGACCCTGTGCAGCAGAGTCCACAGCATGGGTGAGAAATGAGCCCTGTCGGGCTAGACTACTAATATGCCAGGTTTAATCTGTGACCACAACATAGCCCAGACCTTACACGGTCTCACCCTCCAGAACTTCATCACATGGCCGCCTCTTGCTGATGGAGACTGGGAACATGGTCCTTTGGGTCTTTGGTCTCCACCTGGAGTCAGGCAGCAGAGAAATGAGCTGGGGTGAAGGTTAAGTTGCCTGGTCCCTGCACCCACTATCACTCCCCCGGTTGGTCCTGAGGGTCTGTGCCCAGTGGCTAAGCTCAGAAAGCAACAGATACACATTAAAATGCACACACACACACACACACACACACACACACTCCCACACATAGCCTCACAGTCTCTCACACAGACACACATGCACTCACATACAGTCACACAAACACACACTCAGACGCATGTGACCACACAGTCTCTCAACTGTGGAGCAAAGTTTGAAAGAAAAGGGGGCTATTTTCCCGTCAACTTCTTGTACTTGCTTTCTGATTTTGGAAAAAGCCACAGGGTCCCAGCATTGAGGTTTTCCAGCTCATGATCCAAATAGAGAATCGTTCTCTTTAATTAATGGCAGGCAGATGTGGCCAGGTGGGCACAGGAAGCCAAACCTCTCATTAGTTTGCAAACAACCGTCTGAGTCTGGAGTGAGCAGTAAAGGCGGAGTTGAAATCATTCCTGTGTTGTGAGAACACAGTGCTGGATGCTGAGCTTGGCCGTGATCTTGAACGCAAGGAGGGGAAAGTTCATGATATCTGTGAGGTCAGCGACTAAGGCCCATTGGTAGGGAAAAGACCTGGGGGATTTCAGCGAGGTCCTCAATTCAAAGAATGAGGGAAGGCAGATGATTCATGGCCATGATGGGTGGAGCAGCCAGAAGTGCTGCGAGCAGATGCGGCTCAGATGAGCTGACCGCCGGCCGGGAAGAGGGAGGTCTGGCTCGGGGAGCCTTGAGGGCAGAGTCCAGGGAACCGCCGGTGACGGACATGCCATGGACAGGCTCACCAGAAGGGCTCCAGCTGGGCCCAGTGCAAAGGCCCCAGTCTTCTCTGGAAGCTGCTCGTGAAGCTGAACCAGGAGAGGACTGGGCTGGGGAGCTGGAAAGCCAGGTCCGTCTCCTAGAAGGCAACCCTCCCACATGCAGAGATTTTGCCTCCAGAGTCCCTTGTCCTGCAGTGAAATGTTTGTGCCCTTCCAGGCCACTGTGGGTCATCAGGGTGGTGTAGGTAAGGGGCCAGGATGATGTAGATGTTGAGGAAGCTCCCCCCCCCCCCCCCCCCCCCCCCGACCCTTCTTTAAGAAATGAAAAGATCACATTTTGGAAGCAGCTGTAGACCCAGCTCAACCTCCCCTGGCTTGGGGCCCCAGGATGAGCTTTAATAAGAAGTCAAGGCCAGTTCCTGCCTCCATCTCTTGTCCTCCAACCTCAGGGAACAAAGCTGACCTAATAGGTATGTAGCCCATGCGATGTCTCAAAGACCAAGGCCAAGACGCAGGTCAGGTTCAGAGTGAGCTTGCCCAGGGCTGTGGGCCGGGAGGAAGGAAAGGCTTTTTGAAGCACGACCTGAAGGAGTCCCTCAGTGTTAGAACACAAAAATTACATTCCTATCTGGTGTGTGTGTGGGGGGGTGGTATGGTTTGTGCTAAGTTGCTTCAGTCATGCCCAGCTCTTTTGCAGCTCCATGGACTGTAGCCCACCAGGCTCCTCTGTTCATGGAATCTTCCAGGCAAGAATACTGGAGTGGGTTGCCATGCCCTCCAATCTGGTACCCCCTCCCAACTGTAGTCTTCAAAACTTGTATTTCAGGAGAAAGCATTTGAGACAATTCTGGGGAAGGAAAGCGATCAGCTGACATATGAGTGTAAGGTGACATTACATTTGCGAGATTTGTTTACAGGAGAGCGGACTGGAAAGGGCGTATTTCCCCACTTCACCCTGAGTCAGTGCCTGACTCAGTTCTGTGGTCACTCCGTGGTCCACCCCCACCCAACACATCATAGCATGGCTCTTTAAATTGCCTGATTTGTATGCTTATTTTACAAGACATTTCCTGGGCAAATCTTAACCGTACCACATATTTTTAAAATGTATTTTATTGTGAAAGCAATGCTAAGGGGAAAGTTCATAGCAATACAAGCTCACCTCAGGAAACAAGAGAAAAATCAAATAAATGACCTTACTATACACCTAAAGCAACTAGAAAGGGAAGAGATGCAGAAGCCCAGGTCTAGTAGAAGGAAAGAAATCTTAAAGATCAGGGCAGAAAT